>JAGFPH010022781.1:0-12367 GCA_018207615.1 Philaenus spumarius
TTAGTTGAAATTTGTCAGCCGATTAGACGATTTCTTTCATACTATATAATCTACTTCCAAAATACAAGATTATTTCACATTTTCAAGTTTACATTTCGATTCTATGGTTTATTCTCTAAAATTTGAGGTAATAAAATTTAATTTTGTAGTCAAAAACATCTAGGCCTATTAGATTTCAAAATAGGTCTATTTTATTTTCGTTTTTGGTAGTCGGAACATAAAAACTGATATTTTGTGAAACAAATTTTTGAAATTGATATTTTCGTTGATACACTTCTATTTAGAACTAAATTACAAAACTTTTGTACATCTTGAAAAATATTACAAAAATCTTTCTTGAGTGTGATATAACTTTATTTGTAGTATTTTAGTTGAAATTTGTCAGCCGATTAGACGATTTCTTTCATACTATATTATCTACTTCCAAAATACAAGATTATTTCACATTTTCAAGTTTACATTTCGATTCTATGGTTTATTCTCTACAATTTGAGGTAATAAAATTTAATTTTGTAGTCAAAACATCTAGGCCTATTAGATTTCAAAATAGGTCTATTTTATTTTCGTTTTTGGTAGTCAGAACATAAAAACTGGTATTTTGTGAAACAAATTTTTGAAATTGATATTTTCGTTGATACACTTCTATTTAGAACTAAATTACAAAACTTTTGTACATCTTGAAAAATATTAAAAAAAATGTTTGCTACCTTGTATGTAGGCCTAAAGTTGAAATTTTTCCTTCTGTTACTGAACATTTTTTGTTTCATGAGCTAATAACTTTTACAATTTTACATGAATAATTTTTTTACTGGCATATATGAATTCTTTGAACCTTTATCTAAAAAAAATATATAGAACACTTTTGGATTTGGGTTCATTTACTATTTTTGGCGAATTTTTGAAAATATTCTTGCAAAACGCAAAAAACGGAACTTTGTCGAAAAAAATTAACATGGACAGTTGCAGGGTTAATAAGTAAAACAACTCACCTCTATGTAGGTGTGACTATATGTAGATAATAGTGTGGCAGAAGAAGATTGTGGTGACGGATTTACTGGAGGTAGGTTGACCACTAGAACTGTGCCTCCACCTGCACCAGTATCCAATTGCACAACTTCAGCATTCGAGCTGCATCGCGCCTCTGGAAGAGTTACTCGTAACGAACGTCCTTCTAATCTACTGCCAGAGGGTACTATTGGTACAGGAGAGATGCACACTGGACGCGGTTGCTCTACGATAGAACAATCAAGCATTCTTATCTTCTGAGTTGATCCATACACATCTAGGAAAGCCCATAAAGTGAGAGATTGGTCAACATGCATCAGCACAGTAGGTGGACTGCCGTTCTTGCTCATCTGTACTTCACCTGCAATTTAGATGAAACAGTTTCTGTAACTCCACTCAACTGAATTGTTAACTTGCATATTAGTCTTAATCTGAATAAACTATTATACTTTTTTACCAATTTTATTTTTTCTTTATAAAATTTTTCCTCTAAAAACATATAAAATAACAAACAAGAATTCCATATAGTTTGAACATTTGAAACAATTTTATGCAGCAGTTCTTTTAAGATCATATTACACCGGTTGAAAACACGAGTTTTGGGGATCAGATTGCTTAGTGAAATATATAACATTTTGAGTTTTAACTCTGAATAAATTTAGTATATCCTTAACACAGTATTATAAAACAGAAAACAAAATAAAAATTGCAGTATTAGTTGGCATTTTATCAACAAATTATATAATTGATTTGTGAACCAGGTAAATAAATTTTAAATTATTTCTTATTGTTTGTTTCTGTTATGAATAATTTTAAAATGAATAGCGCAATAAATAGATATAAAACATACCTGAATGTGTAATGCAAAATGACAGTTCATCGCCTCTCTGAGGACATCTAGCTACATCCTTACTGACTACCCAATACTCAGGTCTGTCTAAAAGTAAGTCTGAGTCACTAGGAAGATCCTGTGGTTGTAGAGTTGAAGGATCACAAGATGTTAGACCTAATGCAAGGGCACCAAGGTACATGGGTTCTGTTGCCAAAACCTAGAAATATAAGACAATATTACAACTCTAATTCAGATTTTTAAATTTGTTGATGGACTTGAATTTGTTTTATAATTCTTTTTAAATAATTTCGAAACAAGTGATTCAAATTAAAGCCAAATATAGTAGAGTCCCGGTAATACGAGTTGCAATAATCCAAGGTTCCATGTAATTCGAGCCACAAATAGCGCCTTCAATATAAAAAAATACCATAGAAACAAACTTTTTCCGCCACTGCCATATTCCATACACCTCTCTTACAAGGTCAATCGATACCAATCTGGGCATTTCTAAAAATAAATCAGTACCACAACTGTTTTGTGTGTGACATTTTGTTTAATCGCTAATTTGGATGCACTACGTTGAACAACAACCCGAAGCTTCTGCAGTCGATACCGTATTACTGTGTCGTTAGTGTAACATCGCTGGTCGTAAACAAAAACTTATTTATGATTTCTTTAAAATATATACAATATAAGAAATTATACAATATATAAAATATATATGTACAATATATAAAATTGTGTTTTTACTACCTCAGTGTTTCATACAAAATAGTGTAAATTTAATAAAACTTACATTTTTGCGGTTATACAAGGACTATAAATAGTAGTTTTATTTTAACCTCTGCATATTCCGTGTAATTTACAACAACCTTCTATATATATTTATTTCTCTTAGTTTAATATTTTTTTTAGAAAACCTCCTGTTTGTGAGCCAATTATAACATAAACATCCTTATACTGAATGATTCATTAATTTATAACCTCTAATATGGCAACTATTAATAATATTGACAATGGTAGTGATGAACAAGTTATTTATTGTACCATTAAACTTTAAAAATTTTAGTTTACAAAAAAGAATTAACTATTAATTTGTTTAACAAATAAAGAAATTAAATATCTACTAGGGGCTCTGCCCC
Organism: Philaenus spumarius; assembly: GCA_018207615.1. Lineage (NCBI taxonomy): Eukaryota > Metazoa > Arthropoda > Insecta > Hemiptera > Aphrophoridae > Philaenus > Philaenus spumarius. The sequence goes on from JAGFPH010022781.1 coordinate 2,980, forward strand.
TGGACGCTCCGCGTCCCAACCCCGGCTCGGCCTTCGGCCTCAGATGGCTGCTTCGCTTCGCTCGCAGGTGGAAAATTCGATAAAGAATCTTGTTAATCTTTTGCTCGTTTGTACATAGGTGACCGAGCATAAATTAGCTGTTTTATTTGGCAGCTGACTCAAACTCATTAAACATTATCTCCATAAGATTAACATGGGAAATTTGAAGGATTGTATACCGGGGCTCCTTCTCGGGTGAATAGCGGCTGAACGGATGATAATATATAAGACTTGACATATCTGTGAATGATTATGTTCAGTTTTTGATCCAAATTAGCTGTTTTATATATATAATAGGTTTGTAACAACCAATGTTTGAATTGAATTAAAATATAGTTAGCATTTTTTGTTGATTTTTGTTTGTGTTTGTTTTTAGTTTGTCAATGTAACCTCAAAAAGGTAATACTACATTTGATACTGATTTGATCCAAATCAGTTGTTGATCAAAATCAGCTGTTTTAAGCTTTTCATACGAACAGCTGTTTTTGTGTCCTTGATAAAATCAAAAGAAATATTTCTTCTTCTTCCTTAAGATTGACCTTCCATAAGATTAACATTGAAACTTTGAGGGCCACTGGGGCGTAGCCCTAATGTCCTAGGACTTCGGTAAATGCTTGATGACATATCTACAGGTAATAAGACACATTTTAAAACAAAAATCATCAAAATCGGTCCATTAGGAGAGGCTGGGCGATTGGAAATAGGTTTTGACCAAATTCTTTTAATATATATAGACTAGTTAACCGCCCGTGCTCCGCTACGGGAATAATTTCAGCAATAAAAGACGTAATTAACATATACTGTTTATCTTTGTATGTTATTTAGGGGCTGCTTTATTTTTGTACATAAAATACAACTGATAGTTGGCCTTTATAAATATTGATGTTAATCAAACAGATATATTAGTTAAACCAAATGAAAGTTTCATATTAATACCAGTTTCATTCGATAAATATTGTACGAAATGTGCTGATAACCTAATAAGCTACTTATGAATAGCAGATGTTAATTGTATATTCATACATTCGTTGTTTGTGATTTATCCTGTAATAAAAACAAACAAAAATATCGAAAAAAGTATTATTTTATTTTTCATATACTAAACAAATTATAAAATTTCTTAGTAATTTTTACATTATAACAAATGAATGCATAAATCTACCAGATTATTGGAAATATCAGTCTCTTAATTATATTTTTGTATTTTAAGATCAAAATAGATTAAACAAATTACGCTTCATTTCAATTTTACAAAAGTTCTTTGTACACTATATTTTTTGTAGACATTTTGGTCATTCCTTAGGTGCCCTTGATCCTTTGTATCCCGTATGTAGAAACGTAAACCATTGAATGATCTTGCTCTACTGGCTGCAACGTAGAGCTGACAATGGGAAAAAACGGGTTTTGGTAGGTATACACCGATTCTAGCGATTGATTGCCCTTGGGCCTTATTTATTGTCATTGCAAACGCAAGGATTACGGGAAACTGAGTTCTTTCAAGTTTGAATGGCAATAAAGTTCCAGAAGTTGTTAGATGCATTCTTGGGATAAGAATCCTTTGCCCAATCGAAGTTCCCGTCAGAATTTCACAATCTATGGAGTTGTGGTACAGGTTTTTCACTCGCATTCTTGTTCCGTTAATTATTGCTTTAGAGGTGTTCATATTTCTGATTAGCATTACTATAGTATTTTTTTTCAAAGTCAGTTTGTGAGGTGGTAAGCCACTTACAGTCAAACTGTTGAGAAATTCAGTTGGGAATGTAGTGTGAGCCATGTCATCATCTGTTATCACCTTGTCAACACTAAAGTAGTGTGTTTCTTCACCAGGTAACATTTTTAAAATTAAATCATTAATTAATAAACAGTCTTCATTCCTTGGTGCTAGTATAGCTCTCTCAGTAATGTCTGACGTTGCGATTAGTTTATTAAGATCTTCATAAAAATCTTCAATTATTGAGCCAGAACTAATTAACTGGGTGGGTATTTTCATTATATTCTCTCCCAAATCATATTCTATGTTTAGTTCGCCATCACCGATTGTTCTAAGGAACTTTGAAAATTCTATTTCACTATTCAATACTCTCATGTTTTTAGACAAACTCAGTTGTTTTACGCACCCCCAGTGCTTGTAAGATTTAACGCATTGTTCCATTATCATGGCTGGACCAGCGTGTGGCACTATTGGTAGTGTTTGGCGAAAGTCTCCACACAATAAGACAACTTTTCCACCAAACAATAGTTCCTTATTTTCTTTTCGCATAAGATCTCGAAGTAATCTATCAACAATGTTTAAAACATATACAGGACACATAGATATTTCATCTATAATTATTAATGAAGATTCTTTAATTATTTTAGCCTCAGGAGTGTTTGGTTTGATACCAGATGTTGAGTTCTCCAAGATGGGTATTGGCAGTTTAAATATATTGTGAAGAGTGCGACCTCCATCTAGGAGGCTGGCTGCAATGCCACTGAATGCACATGGAATACACTGTATTTGCATTGATCGTAGTTTGCATAGTAAAGCTTTTTGCACAAATGTTTTTCCACATCCTGCATGTGCTGTTAAACAAAATACGTTTGTAGAAGAGGTTTTTTTTAGTATGGCTTCTAAAACAGTTTCAATAACGAATCTTTGCTCATCGTTGGCTTCATTGTACATTTCGTTAAATAAACTGTCTTGTTCTTGAGCATCGAATGTGTTGCTTTTAATAGTACACTGAATAGGAATAGGTAAGCCGAGTTCTTTACATGACGTATTGTGGGTGATTAGAATATTCTCTATCTCCAATAACATAAATTTATAGAACTTTGTATGTCATGGTGTAGTTTGAAATCTTCACACATGTAATCTTTAAATTCATCAAAAAGTTCTGCAGCATTTGTTGGAATGTTTAGTCCACAAATAAATCCAAAGAGTTGACGTAACTGGGATGGCATTTGTGTTTCCTTAGCTTCGTTGAGTGATGAACGCCATTCGTTATTGTTGGTTGCAATTCCTCTGGCATATGCAGCTTCTACAAAAGAGTTGTACCTTACGCTGTTGAATGTGAGCAAGTCCTCAAAACATGTTGGCCCACGGGCATGCAGCAGAATAAGGCGAAGATAGTATAGCTCGGGTTGTTTTGGATTGACAGTGTATAACCTCGTTATTGTTTTTTGTACTCCCTGTTTCCTCCGTTCCCAAGTTTTATTTCTCATGTCCCAAATATAGTTTTGAGGAATTTCAATGTACAGGAGATTTCGTGCATTTGTATCAGTTTTATTAAGATCAAAAAAGGATTGTAATTTAGTTGTCTTAGGATCAGCAATAACACCATCTTCTTCTCCCTCTTTAAAAATGACTGTCTGTTGGTCAGGTAAGTGTATATTTAGACGAATCACAGAGTGAGTTTGAAAATGCATTTCGTATTCAAATATGCGCCAAGCTGCTTCAGTTGAACCAACATAACGGCCGTTAAGGTAAGAATCAATCTCATCATTAACCAGAACACTGCTGTTTTGTTTTGAGAATTTTAGTGTTGCACAATCATATCCCTTGTACACAAACTTGTATTTGCACTTAATGTTTTTAACAGTTGTGCAAACTTCTACGTTCATATGACAGTTGAACTTAATTAGAAGGTATGGATTATATGGAACTATATATCTATTGTCTATAGTATGTCCACGAACGTCGACAGTAATGCCGTTATCGCGGCGTTTATATTCAGGATAACCATTTACATTGTCTCTAGTGCTGTTGTTGAAAGGTTTTGGGAACTTTTTTGAACACTTTCCTTCAAACATGCATGGGGAGTTTAGGTTTAGTGAGCCACATGGCCCATGTACCATGTGATTTTGCACCAATCTGTAAAGAGTTGGATGCTCATTTTGGTCAGGAATTTCAGCAGAAACAAATTTGTCAATATCTGCAATATTTTGAATCTTATCATCATTGTCAAGTGTCAATAAAATATGAGCATGGGGTAGGCCACGTTTCTGAAATTCAATAGTATATATCAATGCTGCTATTCTTCCAAATACGTGTTTCTTTGTGAGGAACATAATAAGTTCTTTTAGTTTACAGTGAAACACACGCACAACCAAATCTGGTCTGTAATGAGCAGCTTCTCCTGGTGCAAGATTTTTTACGATTTCAGGCCACCGTGGATTACACGTCATTGTTATAAATAGTGATAGCTTTCCAAATTTTTGGACAATAGCCATAGCATCTAGATAGTTTTGATGCATATTCCGTGGTGATCCAATAATTGATGAAGGCAATATTATTTGTTTTCCAACAGCATCGTTCTGGAGACCACTTCTTTTTTTAACAAAATCAGCGATATTCAGATATAGGTCAGCACGTAGGTTACTTTGATTGAAACGAATATAGTTTAAACGTGTGCCCTCAATCTTACAATACATGTCCACTGTCCATTGCAGGTAGAGTTTTTGCGATCTATGTAATAAGCTGAAATTTGGACGAATCGCAAGCCGATAGGATGCGTACTGCAGTAATGTAGTTTTGTTTCGTTGATTTATATTGCTACGATCATGTTTTGTTTGGGGTTTCCATCCAAAGTCACCATATGGGAACAACATAGGATAGGCCAATGGGCCTAAAGATGGCTCAATTACAGAAATTTTACGAACACCATTAGATCTTGAATACACTTTCAAGTTTCTCTCCCCAGGGGGAGCACCATCTTCTGACCGGAAAATAGCAGCCACATCTGTTTGAACGGCATCATTGTACCGTCTCCTGTCACACAGTTTGTCTTCCACTATATGCATAAGAATTTCAGAGTCAGATTTACAACACATATCTGCCATATTTCTAAATGAAGATATGAAGGGATTGATAGAATAAAGATAGTTACTTAACTCACGCATCAGCAGTTGGTCGCATTTCACATTGGATCTTTGACCCATTCTGTGAGTAACAGCTGTGTTTACGTCGTATATATAAAGTTGGGCATACTTTGGTTCACTGTTAGAGGGTATTAACGGTCCAATCCGATGGTAAAAAGAGTCGTGGATCTTGAAATTATATAGACCACCAGATGTTGATTCATCTAAGTGAGACTCAGAACTCACCATTGCAAATGCGGAGTTGTATGACCTTATATTATTCAAATAGTTTTGTGAACTTTTTTGTTTCTTTTATAGTCGATGTAGCCCCGTTGATAAGATTTTCCATGAACTCAGAATGTTGATAAGGAGCTAATTTTACCTTCCCCTTGTGACAACATAAGGAGAATATATTTGTGTCCCTGTTAGTCTGTTCTGACTCGAAATTCATAGATTTGCAGTAGTGACATATCCAATTTAACGGCCCTAATTCAAAAGAGTCTGTGTTTTTTGTAGGGACTTCCAGAGCGCATTTAACACCATCACTGCTCTTTACTTTTTTAATTCGATGGTTCTCTAAGTGTTTTTTGGATCTGGTTGTCTCTTTACGCCCAGTTAATGACTTTTTACCTTTTCTTTTTCTTTTTGTACTTTTCACACCCTGGGGATTATGAGAAAGTTTTATAATGCTATAATGACCCGAGTCAACATTGCCACTAAACATCAAGTTACACACTTCTTCGCCAGAACCGAAATCGTAAGTCACAGTTTCTCCAGCAACTTCCCTGTGCACTCGAAATAAATAGTTAGGGTGTAGTTCACTAATACATTGTAGTTCCACGTATCCAGCGTACTCGCCATCGCGAGAAAGCAAAGTTTGGTACTGTTGAACGTCAAACACTGGTCTAGACTAAGATTCATCACCTACGATAAAATGTTTGTATGTTTCCCACTCATTAGAAATTTTCTGCACAACTTGCAATCGGATTTCCCTATGATTGTTCTGTTGGCCGTAGAGAAGGAATGATATTGATCAGAACAAACAGTTTCCGTCCCCTACTATAGGTATTATTTCACGTTCCATGCTCAAACACTCAATTAACTCAATTAACACTTTCCTTCAGATCACTCACAGGAACACTAACACATTATTCGATTATTTAGTTACAAAAAGAGAAAAACTACATACAGTAAATTAAAATATACGAAGTTCAAACTTTTATACACCAAAACATACAAATAATGTTCAAATACATTTATAAATAATACCTTGTGGTAAAAAGTAAACAAATATATTTTTCCTTGTTCAGAATTATTATAGTGTGTTTATTAACAGGAACTCCTAGATTAATAATTAAATACTGAAAGTGAGGTTTTAAAAATAATATCAAATTTCTCACAGCTGACAAATACTAAACAGCTGACGAATAATTTATAATTACAACTGAATTTTATTATTCTTCAATAATAATTGTATCGATTCAACCTTTGAAGGGCTGTAGGTAGTACCCCTTAGAAAAGACGTAAATTTTAAGGAAATTTGGCAAACCTACTCATTATTCCCTTTAATTTGACACATAAATCTTGAAGATCGGTTCAGTAGTCACTGAGAACTCAGACTTTCAACTGTATATAAAAACTGAATTTATCCTTCCATAAGAATTGTATTGACTCAACCTTTGAAGGGCTGTAGGTCGTAGCCCTTAGAAAAAACGTAAATTTTAAGGAAATTCAAAGGTAAAATGAACCAGTAAGGTTCAGGTCTACACTTAATCAAAAACCTAATCACAAAGTTATAGAAATACAAATATAGTTGTTTCAGATTTTGAAATCAGTTGTTAATATTGGTTATTTACTATCAATTACCGTATATTATCAATAAATAGGCCTACTATTAAATTATAATATGTCTTATTTATTTTTAATTATAATGTAACATAGTGTTTTCTTTTTTTTAAATTCCATAACGCAATTTTTTATTGGTTAGTGTGTGTTGAAACATGTGTTGGTTCAGTCTAGGCCTAACTTAAAATATTATTTTGTACTAAGCTGGACATCCGAATCAACAGTTTTATCCACGGTGTATAGAATACTAACGGTAGGGCTCACGCGCATCTACTCTTGACGTCATCGGTGCCCACTGCTAAGAGAAATGAAAATCAGCTGTTTATTATCGATTGCAGTCGTACTAACAGAGTATATATTATACACATTCTGTGAAACAATCATCAAGATACGATAAATTACTTTATTTATAAATTATTATTATTAAATTTTTAGTATTGAAAACGATATACTTCCTAAACAAAATTTCACAAAACATTTTTAAAATGTACATATCTTTTGATATATATATATTCAATTTTAAATATTAAAAAAGATTTGATTTCACAATAAAATTCTGTATAACTTATTATATTCATAACCCAATACAAAATTAAAATAAATGTCAAATAATAAAAAAAAATATTGTTCACCATTTGTCGAATTTGAAATAGTATATTTTATAGGCCTAATCAGTAAAAGTATTAAAATTTGTTGTAACAATCTGATTTTTTAAAATTGTTATTATAGATATGTTTTCTATATGTGGTTCAAAATTTATTAAAATCGAGTAAATATTTTTAAAGTTATTACATTTTTACTAAAGACGTGAAAAATTTTTCACCGAATAAAGATATCGGAAAGTAATATTTATAGGCCTAATCAGTAAAGGTATTAAAATTTGTTGTAACAATCTCAGTTTTTTATATTATTATTAAAGATATGTTTTCTATGTGTGGTTCAAATTTTATTAAAATTGGTTCAATATTTTTAAAGTTGTTAAATTTTACTGAAGACGTGAACAATTTTTCACCTAATAAAGATTTTGGAAAGTAATATTTATAGGCCTAATCAGTAAAGGTATTGAAATTTGTCGTTACAATCTGATTTTTTTATATTATTATTAAAGATATGTTTTATATGTGTGGTTTAAATTTTATTAAAATTGTTTAAATTTTTTTAAAGTTATTCAATTTTTACTGAAGACATGACCAAACAATTTTTCACTTAATAAAGATATCGGGAAGTAATATTTATAGGCCTAATCGGTAAAGGTATTAAAAATGGTTGCAATAGTCTTATTTTTTATATTATTATTAAAGATATGTTTTCTATGTGTGGTTCCAATTTTATTAAAATCAGTTAAATATTTTTTAAGTTATTCAATTTTTACATAAGGTTCCATGAGAAGCTTATGGAGCTTATGAGAAACTGGGCACCGTTGACGTCACGAGTTACTGCGCATCCACTCGTGAACCCTACCGTTAGTATTGTATATGCCGTGGTTTTATCTGTTATTTTATTCAATTATTTGCTATGGAAATGAATGTAAACACATTCAAGAAATAATTTTATGTTGGTTCAAAAGTCTTGGCCTAACCTTTAATTATGTTTAATTTATTTTACCTACTTCAACGGCAATTTAATTTATGATTTTGTGCACTTCTTTGCACAATACGTTTTGAATGATATAAGTTTCATTTTTCAATTGTCGTTTTTTTGTTTTTCATAATGTTGTTTATTTATTTGTATTACAGCTGTTTAGACGTTATGGATTTAACGCCCAACTTGATCCTGTGAATTTGTTAAGTTCCGACTAAATTTACAAATATTGAAATAAAAATGTTTTCATCAATATGAATTCTAGCCTATGTTACTCAGGAATATTGTTGTTTTTTTATTTTTTTTAAATCAATTGGTTCAGTAGTTCCAGAGATTACCCACTACATACAAACAAACAAATTTTACCTCTTTACAATATTAGTATAGGTTGATGGTGTTTGTTATTTTTACTTCAAGAAATGGCTTTGGTCACAAAGTTAGAAAAATACAGATTAATTTTTTCAAGTTTGAAATCAGCTGATAATGGACATATCATAGGAAACGGCTGACTATTATTGAACACTAACACATTATTCGATTATTTAGTTACTAAAAATTAAAAAAAATTACATACAGTAATTTAAAATATACAAAGTTCAAACTTATACACCAAATCATACAAATAATGTTCAAATACATTTATAAATAATACCTTGTGGTATAAAAGTTAACAAATATACTTTTCCTTGTTCGGAATCGTGTTTTTATGAACAGGAATTTCTAAATTAATAATTGTATTACATACTGAAAGTGAGGTTATTAAAATAATAACAAATTTCTCTCAGCTGACAAATATTAAACAGCTGACGATTAATTTATGATTACAACTAAATTTTATTCTTCAATAAGAATTGTATTGATTCGATTTTTGAAGGGCCCTTTTTTTTTTTTTTTTTTGTCGTAGCCCTTAGAAAATACGTAAATTCTAAGGAAATTCGGCAAACCTACGCATTATCCCCTTTAATTTGACACAAAAATATTGAAGATTGGTTCAGTAGTCATTGAGAACTCAGACTTTCAACTGTGTATTAAATATATAGATTAAAAAAGAACAAAATAAGGAACTATCCCAAACTACTATTCATTG
>JAGFPH010022783.1:0-12365 GCA_018207615.1 Philaenus spumarius
GGACGTTTGGTGAGACCTTATAAATGTAATGGGAAAAAAAAATTTGATGGATCTGAAAAAAGTCTCTAATCATCGAATAGTTGTTACGTCATTTTTGGTAGAGGTAAGCCCTCGTAAGAGATTACCCAAGCCATACCTATCGACCGAACGAAACCATCGATAGATTAGAGGTGTGTGCTATTGTTATAATTTAGAAGAGTGAAGTAGGAAGTAAGAAATAGCTTACAATCTAATATCACCGATCGGAGCCAGGTGTTCGGCAAAGGCAGGTCGGTACGATCGGGTTGATAATTAGACTGGAGGGGGGGGCCCATGTAGAACAAAGGAAAAGTTGCTGAGTCAATTAACTGACCGGTTGTAACCGGTGGGGTTGAAATATCTTTTTAGGTGTGATATGTGCGCCGTCCTGACCAATTTAGAAGTCCGGGGGTCAATCAGCCTGACGGTGACGGGTGTAGTGAAACCCTCGACAATGAGCGGTCTCGACCACAATTGGAGAAGCTTCGCATTGATGCGCTTTGAGGCATTACTTAAATGATGCTCTCGGCACATCACGAAGTCTCCGGGCTTGTAGGGGTTGGGATACCGGTTCTTATTATAGGTAGCCTGACGAGCCCGGTGAGCTTTGGTCAGGTTCTCTAATGCTTGCGACCATACTTGGTCATTTGCCAACTGGGGTGGAGGGGGGACCAACTGGTCCATGTTCCACGCTAGATCGATGGGGAGCGAAAGGTTGTGGCGCAGAAAAATAGCAGCTGGCGAAGAACCGGTGCTAAGGTGGGGGGCATTATTGAAAGCTAGCTGGAACCAATGGATATTTTGGTCCCAGCTAGTCTGGTGCTGCGCGTGGAAGATGCGGAGAGCGACCTTCAGGTTTTTGTTAACCCTCTCCGCATGGGATGGGTTGCGGTAGTAGGGACTCGTGAAAATATGAGTCACACCGTATTCAAGGCACATTTGTGCCATAACGGCGGACTTGAAAGAGGGGACGTTGTCGGAGACGAGGAACCGTGGGAACCCGAAATAAGCGAAAACGCTGTTGGTCAATACTTTGACCGTCGTCTGCGTTTTCGTGTTCCTCGTGGGGAAGAGCATTGTGAATTTTGAAAATGCATCTACAACCGTTAGGATGTAGGCATTTCGGTTGGTGGATCTTGGTAGGGGACCTACGTAGTCAATATACAGCTTCTGGAAAGGTGCCGTTGGAACCTCAGAAGCTTGTAGACCGACTCGAGTGTTCTGGGCCTGCTTAGACCGCTGACACTTGGGGCAAGATTTAACTTTCTGGGTGATTTGACTTTTCAAGTCGTCTGCCCAGAAATATTGGGAAATACGGGCAAAGGTTTTACCAATGCCCAGATGGGCCGAAATGGGAAGCTCGTGGTAATATTTAAAGAGCATATCTAGGAGCTTCGGCGGTAAAACCACCCTTGGTGACCTTTGGCCTGGGGCAAGGTGCATCAAGGTCCGATCCATGATGGAGTACTGGGGGGGTAGGGGTTTGGAATTGATAATTTTTAGTAAAAAGGGGTCATCTCTTTGGTGCAGGTGAATATCCCGGAAAACTTCTGGGACATTGGATAATATCGACACCAAAGATGTTGGGGAGGGATGTGGCGCGCTGTCGGTAAAGGGCACCGCTGTTGAAGCCGTTGGCTCGAATAAGCGGGACAGGGAGTCAGCTACAATATTATCTGATCCCTTTATATGTTGCACGCTGAATTTGAAAGAGTTAATAAACTCGATCCAACGTGCAAGTTTACCGACTTGGCGTGGGTGGTTAAGAAGCCAAGATAGTGCTGAGTTGTCAGTATATAACTGGAACTCCCGATGCTCTAGGTACTGCTGGAACTTGGTGAGTGCGAAAACTACACCCAGGCACTCAAGTTCCATAGTGCTGTAATTGACCTCATGTTTATTCAATAGCCTGGAGGCAAAGGCCACTGGCATGAGGTCTCCATTGTAGTCTTGAGAAAGAGCTACCCCTAAGGCTGTGCCCGAGGCATCGGAGTGCACTACGAATGGCTTTGAAAAATCTGGGAGGCGGAGTACGAGGTTGCTCGTTAGAGCTGCCTTTAGGGTGTTAAAGGCGAGCTCTTGCTGGGGTCCCCACTCAAAGCTTACGCCTTTGCGCTTAAGCCTATTGAGTGGTTGAGAGATGGTGGCGAAGTTTTTAATAAACTTGGAGTAAAAGGCTGCCAACCCCAAAAATCGAGCAACCTGTTTTAAATTTTTTGGGGTAGGGTACTCAGCAATAGGCTGGACTCGATCTGGGTGGAGGGTGACAGATTGGTTTTTGAACACGTGGCCTAAGAACTGAATATTGTTAGCGGCCACGGTCATCTTTTCGGGATTGACGGTTAGTCCGGCGGACTGTAAACGGTTGAGTACCGTTTCCACCTTGGCGAGGTGGTCGTCAAAGGTGCCATCGGAATACACACACAAGTCGTCGAAAAAGGTGTAGACGTACTTGTACTTTATGTCCCCAAAAATCTGCTCAATGAGCCGGGTAAGAACCAGGCCTCCACTGGCTAACCCGAAGGGAACAAAGTTATAGTGGTACTGACCAAATGGCACCACGAAAGCTGTATATTTACGGGACTCCTCATCGAGAGGTATTTGGAGGTAAGCCTGGTTAAGGTCTAGTAGTGTAAACCACTTTGCCTTACCCAGGTACTGGAAAGCCGACTCCAGTGTTGGTATTGGGGTAGCTTCTAAATCGGCTATCTCATTGATAGCCTTATAGTTTACGACCATTCTGGTCTTGCCACCCTTTTTGGGCACTAAAAATGCTGGACAGGCGTAGGGGGAGGTGGATGGGCTGATGACGCCGCGAGCTAACAAGTCGTCGATATGTTCTCGTAACGCTTGTAGCTTAGGAGGGGCGAACTGATAAGGTCTGGCTCTTATTATTTTGGTGGAATTTATTTTAATGTTATATGTGATTAGGTTAGTTTTTCCTAATCTGCTGGTTACAGTTTGCGGGAATTTTGAAATAAGGTCTCCAACTTTACCCAACTCTTGGGGTGAAAGATTGGCGCCAGACTTAAAAGATTGTTGGGTTCTAGTAACCAGCTGGTCGGGGGTAATGGTGCAAATAAGGGGTGACGCGTAGGGAAACCTGACTTCGTGACCCTGAAAGTCAATTGAAGCTTGGGTTTTACGCAAAAAATTGCAACCAAGAATCAGTTTATATGGTAAATTTGGGGTTACTAATAAAGGGATATTCCATGATAACTTCCCTAGCTTAATATGTAGAAGTATCTGGGTGTCGAAAACCAACCTCTGACTGTTGGCCGTGTTTGCTGATAATCGAACCGGTTTGATGCTTTTAATCGCACTTGATTTTTGTTCGAATAATGCATCGAAAAATGATTTATTAATTAGGCTATATGTGGAACCGGTGTCGACCAGGGAACAAACGCTATTATTATTAATTGTGGCGACAACAGTTACAATATCATAGGTGGCTGCCGACACCCTAATTGGTCCCTGGGGGACCGTGGCTAGGTTGGGGTATTTTGGTTGAGACTTCTTTGTGAGGTTTCACTTAGTAACCCGTTGGCTGACATACGGCAAGCTTGACCCCTCGGTTTTGGTCTGGACGGCGCTGGTCGGTTATAATTATATTGTTTGCTATTGATTGTATGGTGATTGGTTGAGACTTTGTTTGGTTTACTCTTTGTTCGATAAACTGATGGTGGTGAACATTTTAGGGACATTAGAGGTGGAGGTGTGCTCGTTCGTTGTTGAAGTCTTGCTGCCGCAGTTGTAATTTTATTTTTATTGAGAAGGTTTGTTGTACGAGCCTTATTTGATGCTTTTTTAGGGTTTACTATTAAATTTGTAACTTGTTGTGAGTAAATGTGTTCCAATAAAGGGATCTTGTTTATGAGGTCATTTGTGGACCCTAATGTCCCAATTGCTCTTAATATAGAACTGTATTTTGTTTGCATGCCCGAAAGGATGATAGATAGACGTTGCTTTGGAGTAAATGTTGGAAAAAACAAATTGGAATAACTGTCTATTTCGTCTGTATAATCCCAAAGCGGTTCGTTCTCAGCCTGTGGCCGGTATACCAAAGAGTGGATGGCAGTATGTTGTTGCAGTGGTGAATAGATAGTGTTAATGTAAAATGCAGAAAATTGTTTAATTGTTAATTGTTTGTGGAGTGCTTGGTATATTAATTCTGTAGCTAAACTTTTAGAATTGGGTATTAATTGTAATAAAATAAGTTTATCGCAATGTTGGTGAAGTGTTGCAATGCGGTTGAGCTTTATTAGTATAACTAAATTATGTTTTGATGGTTGGTCGTTGAAAAGCCCTATTTCTTCAATCATTTTAGCAGCTGTGAGTGGTAATGCTGTCAATTGTTGGGGTTCGTGTAAAATGTTAAATTCTTTGGGCCTATTATTTTCCGGTAAAGTTTGTACACTTGTTATTGGTGGTTGGTACAAGTTGTCTAGGTGCGAATCTAACTGCTCACGAATACGCCTTCTATTTACGTCTAAAGAAATATCAGGTGTGAGACCCCAAAAAGTTAACAACCGGTTGGCTTGGAACACATTCAACTTGGCGATCCATTTCCTGTGCGGTGGTATTATATTTATAGGAAAGGGAAACGGTTTTGGTACTTCGAGTTCCCAATCAATGTCAGTAATCATAGTCGGTTGAGTTTGTGTATGAGTCTGGTGTTCCATTATTGATATTTGATTGATTGTTAAATTCGGTAACTATTATTTATTTGTTATAGGCTATATGGTTGTCCAGGTGTGGCTGTAGTTTTGAGAAATAATCAATCCGGAGCAAAATTATTATGAAGTATATTGTCGGTTTGCTATTATTGATTTAGGACGAAAACTATTTTTTGAAATAAGTTTGTTGTGAACTATTGTTTTATATAAAGTATGTGCTTAAATTATTTAAAAGTGTGGCGTTATTTAAAATATATAAAGATTTATTAAATATTGTAGGCTGTAATATTTATTTGATGAATTAGCTGGAATTCTGAGGGACGTAAATACCTAAAAACTGTTTATAACTGTAAATAGCTGGAAAAAAATTTTTCTGAAAACAACAAAATACAAAAATAGACAATTATTTATCTGTAAACACCCTCTCAATTTGAAAATGGAAAAGCCTGGTAGACTGGTAGGAATTGAATCAAATATGAAGGCAATAATTAGCTGAAATAAAGAATATATAGCAGTATAATACCTGTAAACAATAGATTATAAACACACAAAACAATTTACCTGCGTTCGATTACTTATATTGTAGCTCCAGATGTCTGGGACGTTTCAATACCTTGGCTAAATAATATGCTGTAAACAACCTATCAATGGGTAATAAGCTCAATAATTACTGTTGTAGCTTATTTATTGGTTAAATTGAACAATATTTAATGTGCATTTACTTTTGGCCAATTGTTAAGGTGTAACCAAATTACTATATTATGTGGAATTATTATCGTTTTACAATTATTGAATATTATTTGAAACTATTTTTGTAATATTATTAATGTCGTGGCTATAAAATTATAAAAGAGTGATCATTGATTGAATTCATGAAACAAAAATATCTTATGTATAAGTAGAGAATTAGGTTAAGTATGGTGTAATTATTTCAAAATTATTAAAGATTAATTAAATCAGTCAATGTTTTCTGAAAGTACTGTAATTTGCTGTAATGTTGTAATACAGTTTTGATATAAATGTCAGTGTTACAATTCAGTTGAATTAGAAGTGAGATTTAGATTTCTAAAAAAGGGAAAATAGTTAGGCTATATGTGTTTGAGTATCAGATTATAGGCCTAATGTGTCTAACACTGTGTTGTAATGAACATGCTGTTATGTATGTAGGTCATAGGCTAATATGTAGTACAAGATATTGTATTGCTGTTGTAGGCAAACTAGCAGGTGTAGGCCATATGTGGTTTGCAATGGCTAAAAGGTGTATATATTTTGGATAATTTATGTAAAATTACGTCACCTGTAATACTATCAAACAGCATTGACAAATCTAAACTAGGCCTAAAAATTATAAACACCTATTTTACCTGTGAAACACTGAAATATGCAAAGTAACTAGACAATATCACTAATACTGTAAAATATATATTGTTTGGATGGCCAAACTGAGAAAAAGTACTATCAGCTGTCAGTTGTATGACATAAACATGGTATGCTATAAATTTGTATCATAAATGTGTGTTGTATCTTAAAGCATTGCAAAACCTGTAAAATATTGCTACTGTTACAATAGTTTCAATGAAAACAGGATTACTATTTGGAAAATAACAAGTAAATTATTATCCAACACAATCAATGACAAAGAGACACAAAATTGTGTTGATGTTGACAGATTGGTGCAGGCTAGGCTTAAGTGTATTATGTTTATAAATTTTGTAGTGAAATTATATAGATTGGTATATTTAAGGTTTATTGGTTAGGGTGTTGTTATGTAATGAAACACAAGTACGTTTTACCAAAGATAATTTTTAATTTTGTTAGGCCTATTAAACAATATTAAGTGTCACTAGATATTTATGTGTACATGAAACTTTCTTTGAGAGGTTAGTTCACTTAAAGTTCTTTTTGGTTGACTCTCAGTTTAGTAATTTGACTTCCAAATATGAATAAAATAAGGCACTGCTAATTATAATATAGTAATAATAATTTATGTACTCACCAATAAAGCAGGAAATATAAACAAAACACTATACCAACCTTATAACTCACAATAAACGGGACTAGGTGTAGTAATTAATAATAGGCAAAATTTAACGGCAAACGTGTGTAACTAATATTAAAATATTCGTTGATAAAGTTTATTATTAAGAGGGTTAATTGGTGACTAGCTTGCACAAAAATAAAAAACGTGGTTTTTACCGGCGGAAATGATGACGTAATATCGGCAAAGTCGGACATGAATAAGTTGGCTTTTTAGGGTTAATATCGCTTATGCATTTAATCCGGGACGCAAATTTGGCTATGCTACAATTTAATGCGGGACGTAACTTCGCTCGCTACCGTTTAATGCGGGACGTAACCTTGCTCTGCAACCATTTACTGTACCAGTTCTCCCTTTGATGTTATTCGGGAATCCCTGATCAGCGTGTATTTGCATCGACTTCGTAAGTTTATGGAAGGCGTGACTGTTACTGTCGATGCAAAATGGACCCTACCCACAAACCCAGAGGAATTATTTAATTATCAACCCTAATTTACCCGATTGCCTTTAGCCGTAGTCACCAAATCCGATTCTGCCAGCTTTTAACGAGCGCTTAATTAATTATATATAAATCTAACTATTGCACTTTAACTTAATCTAAACACTAGTCACCATATGTACACGATAGGCTTGTCACCGAACCAAACTTATTACCACTAAATATTCATTACGAGTGCGCGATTTGTTATAAAATGACGATACGCGATTACCGATTATAATTACAAATTAATTTAGTTTGCTTATGGCATAATAAGGAACATTAGAGTGAGCCTAGAACTTCGTCGCCGACGGACGCTGTTGACCTGCAGCTTGCGTGTAGTTGATACGTCGGGACTCCGTACTCGACTAGTTTATAGGTCAATGTCAAGTACAAGGTCGGTTCATACGCGCATGCGCGTAACTAGTCTAGCTCAAGGCAACGGACTTAGGTAAGTCGTTGCAAATTCATAACTCGTAAATTTGAAAAACGTGCTCAGGTTTGGCTATTGGTAAGTGTATTACATACACATACAGTAGTTATAATAATACACTGCCATTATATCCAGACTTTCAATTTCGAAGGTGTTATACGCAATATTATAATAACGCGTTTCATACGGCAACGTCAAAGTCCTAATTATATATTCATGTTTATATTCTGCATAATTATACATACGCAGAATGACTGTACGCTAAATGAATAATTTGACGACCATTAGAAAGTGCAAAAGATTTTAAAGTTATAATTGTTTTTTGTGTAATGTTTGATGTAGTGTAAACTGTGAGAAGACTTTGAAAATAGCTATTGTGATGCTGAAACTGCAGTCAGTGTATATTGACTACAGAAGGACCAATACGTGTACCATATAAAGCAATAAATCTCTTTCCTGAAAGCAGAAAAATATTATTTTCATGATGATCTTTTTATTAATGCATGCAAGTGCATTTAAAAAAGAATAAATGGAATAAATTCTGAAGGCTTTGATAGATGAGAGTTTGAAAAGACTATATTAAAAAATGTCATTAAGTTTTTACATAACGGATTATTATTTCAAAAACTGTTAAACTACAATAATAATACACGCTTAACTGTCAGAACTACTAGCAGATCCAGGATCTGGATCTGCTTCCTCTGAATTCATGTCGTCAATTTCCCCAAAATTTACGTAATTTTCGTCACTATCGCTATCAGAATCATTTTCGTCAATATCTCGACGTTCATTTTCAAGATCTTCATAACCATCACTATCACATTCTTCATCCTGTATCTTTCCTAAAATAGTGCAATTAGTAGATTCACAGGAACCGCAAACGGATGAGCACTTCAGCCCACATTTTCTACAAGTACAAGACGATCTATTACACCCAGTTGTACAGTTGCAGAATAACATTTGTAAAATTTCTTTAGGCGCAGGTGCTTTTAACATTTTGACTGGGACCAATATATCATTCATTTTCCAGCCCCAATTATCTGCCGGCAGATCATTAGACATCCATATCTGAACTTGAAGATAAACTCGATAAAAATGCTGGGCAAATGCATCAGTCGGCGGGAGATTTTCCAATTTAACGGGTTTTAAATCTTTTCTTTTATTCCTTACTGACTACTGTTGCTTGAATTTAAGAAATCTCAATTTATTCACACTTGTTATATTTTTAGGAGAATTACACAAATTCAACAAGAAAATTCTTCCACTTGTCTCGATAGCTTCGTGCGTTTGATTTGGTAAAAGGAACGTTTCCGTGGCTTTTGTCAATTCAAATTTTTTCTTGCGTTTTTAATATTTTGGAATAAAATGTTTTTCCCCTTCACAAAAAAGCACGATGTTGTATCACAAGCACTTACAGCGAATAAAAATAGGATAAGTTTTTTACAATATTCATAATTTTATCGAAACTGTGATTCGAGTAAATTTTCTGTTCTGAGTTTCCTTTGGGTGGCTTTAATAAAAAGATTTTTTCAGTACCAGGAGTCAAAGCTGTCAATAAAACTAAAATATCGGTATATCCTCAGAAGCAATCTGCCGTTAAATTTTTGATAGAAAGAGCAGTTCTAACTATTAATAAATCTGCTTCATTTCCTTAAAGTTGTTAAACTGAAAATTTGTACATTTACTTCTTACAACATACATATAAAAAGTATCATATATTGACATTTTGTCGCGTGCTGCCAAGGGGTGAAAATGTTGATTGTTATACTTTCATTAAAGCTAGAGAATAAACCCTTAATAAATTAGGGAATTTAAAAATAAGAAACTACTATGTTACATCATAATTAAAAATAAATAAGACATTTTAGAATTTAATAGTAGAGCCTATTTATATAAAATAACCTGTTTGCATTTGCTTCGACGGGAGTCACCGTGGGGGTTGGCGAGCGAAGCGAGCAGGGGGCGGAGCCCTCTAGTATATTATATAAAGAAACTTTAAGCGTGATAATATCAAGTATTAATTTTGTTAATAATCTAGAAATACAATAGTATGTTGTGATATACCTTAAAATATTGGATTTTCAAATGCTTCGGACAGAATATATCTGAGCAATGCGTCTCAAAATGAAAATAAATACGTGTACTTATTAGTAGCTGGGTGTTAACGAAGAGATTCATATATATATACATATATATATATATTGTAACGAAGCAATAGTTGTACGACGCTGGGTGAGGAAGTTTGTTTTCCTTTTGTCCCCACGTTGCGACGTCAACTCTGCAACGACAGACCTTATTAATGACGTTCGGGAGCCAACTCTGCAACGTAGCCCCGACGCTCTTGTCTGTCTGTAGGATTTCCCTACTTTGTTACAGAATAAAGAGATTATATCACCTACTGGAAGTTTAAGGCGAATTAATTTTAATAGCCTAGGTGATATAACTCTGGTTAAGATAACTATACCTATAGTCACCTTAAATAAAAATATTTTATTAAATTCCTTCCAGTTATTCAAGTTACTATTAACTTTAGATTTGCTCAGCTCAGTAATTAATATTATACTTATTTGACAATCTCTGAGGAGTGAGAACAGTGGAACTTTACCTAGAATAATTAAATTATTTGTGCTTTGTGAAATTTCGTTGGAAATGCTAGCTTTGCGTTTTGATATTGATCATACACTGAAAACAACTTATCATATAGGATACTTAGATAATAGGAATTTCTTGAACAAGGTAAATTATTTATATTAATTGAAATCAAAAGAAAGTTTATTCAATAAAACTCAAAATACTCTGTGGTTCTTCCCACTACAAAAACATAAATTTTAAACTAAATTTACTACTTACATAAATTTTATCTCTTTTAGGTAGAACCATTTATTATTTATTTATACTTAATTATTCCTTCTTCTTTAATATTTATTATTTAATTATTCAATTATGATTTTAAATATTTAAGTTACAAGATTAATAATTTTATATTTTGAAAAACCTAATTTTTATCTCAACCCAGTATCAATAATTATTTAAATTTAACTCAGGCAATATTTTAATAAGGGATATCGTAACTTTTCTGACAGACCTTTTATTACTGCGACCCTGGACTCTGAACACCTTTCCCAGGAATGTTGATTGAAATACAGCTTCCCTGAAGTCCGGTTATCGTTGGTGCGGTTGAACGTCTCTCGTGGGCTCAGCTTTTGCCTGGTTTGACTTTCCCTGATGTTTTCTAACGCCTTCCCTGATTTGGTTTCCGCTTCTTATTCCAGTAGTCCTTCAAAGTCCATGTGCTGTTCCAGTTATTGTCATTACATCAGTCCTGTGATTCTTGTAGACTACGTCATTTATAGGTTTTTTGACGCACCGGCTATATAATTAACTATAGCGTAATTCACTCAAACTGTTCAATCGTTTTTTCACTGTCTGTAATGCTAACTGATTTTACACTGTTTTGTTCATTTAACTCGTATTTACGTTTGATAAAATTTTAATGAGAACTGTTCTTTGAAATATTATATTGCATAATAATATAATTAATTAAAATGTTCACTGTTTGATTTACACATATCTTACTGCTGTCCTTATAAAACACTGCTTCTAAGTACGTTACTTTAACATCGCAGATCCGTCTAATGATCTAATGATGAATAATGCAATGAAGAATGGTGAAAGCTCGAAAGATGAAAGCTAAAAGGTAATAGCTAAAAGCTAAAAGATGCGCGGCTCCCGCTGTACTCCGCTTATATGGACTCCTTTGCCGCCTTCCGAGTACCAACTGCCTTTCTTATTCTTCTATCCCTTGTTCGACATCTCGCCATGCAACTTGTATTAATTTCTTTAAGTTTTAGGTTGGTACTACCCCCACTAACTTCTCCGTTAGGCCTTGCCATCAGCTTATCTATCTCTCCCCTCCTAACAATTTCTCCTATTGTTTTACGTATTTTCCTCGTAGTTTTCCTTTAACTGCTTTTATGAACTTGCGGTTTTCGTAATCGTATTCCTGATACATTTTCCTTTCTTCTCAAACTTGAGTGATGGTCGTACTACGTTTGGTTCGCTTATGGCGCTGCCTCGCGTATTCCGCGGTTTTTCCTCGCGAAAACTTTTCTGGTTTAGAAGGAAAATCTTTTTTCTTTTTTCTTCTATATTGGTTATTATTTTATGATATACTAGCCAAAATTTCCATTCTGTCCGAAGATTTTTCTTCTGTATTTGGGACTTGCAAAATTTGCCAAATTTAACATTTACTTTTGAATTTGAATTTTAACTTTAAAATTGATACTTTCGATTGAGATTTACAATTTTATACCCTTACTACTTTCTTAACACTATGTTATTATTTTTACCACCTTTTTCATTCTATTTTTAGCAAAATATAGGTATGAACTTTCTCACCTACTATTTTAATTAATTAACAATTTATAAACTTTTTATCTTATAAAACTTTTACTTCTTTACAACTTGTTTACTTTTTCATTTTCCCTTTTTCATTTTTTATGGTGCTTTTTCACCTTCAAACTTTAACAATTATCTCTAACTTTTAAAATACCAAAAATTCCTTAATTTGTTATTTAACATTTTTATACAATTTTTCTTACGCTTTTCAAAAATATCTTTTTCATTTAATTTTGATGAAATTTGAGAATTTCCTATAACTTTAACTCTTTATAACTTTAACATTTTTTATTTTACAAAATTGTGACTTCCATGAACAATGTT
>JAGFPH010022784.1:0-12362 GCA_018207615.1 Philaenus spumarius
TAAATGTAAAACATTTCAGCTTTAAAGAAAGTAAACAAATAACATTTAGGGGATGTTTCAACCCTTAAAAAGGCCAAATATTTTAAAATCATATCTTAGTGCGCTTCTAGCGCCTATGAGCAATATGTGTACCAAATATGCATCGTCCTTGGCGGTATTAAATTAATATTTATAGATATAGGGGTTACGTGTTGTTTCTTCAATGATAATGGCTATGTAAGAAAATCAACTAAAGTCTCCTATACAGTGCTAGTCGCCTGGTATCCGATTAGGCGGAGCCATTCTTAATGGCAGTATCGTATCGTATCGCCAAGTGCTGCCACCTAAACTGTATGCATTGCAATTATTCTGCCAGTTTCAAATAACGTATTTACGTTTTATGATTAATATTAGAATAGGCCTACCCGGATGCTATCCGTGAGCTTACCTACTAACCTATTTACAATCGGGAATTGCTGACCACTATGCTCAGATGATATTTCTAATTTTTTTCAAATAATTAACAAACAAAATTTTAATATAATTAGAGACTATCAGCCTGGAAATATACATATTCTTAAATACCCCCTAAAAAATTAAAATTGGGACTGTATGAGATGATCTCAATGAAAAATTTGATTATTTTTAACTCTTTTATATTTTTTCTTAACATTGCTTGCCCGTTGAAAAAATAAGAACAGGTGGGAATTCCAATAAAAAATCTAACTGGATTAATAAAGGAATTCTAGTCTCAAGGAAGAAACTTAAATTTTATTATGAAATTTACAAAACCACTGATAGTGAATAATTTAAAATTTTTATTGAAAGTACAAATTAATATATAGACACTGATTTAAAACCCCCGAACCACAAAACAAGGAACAAAAACAACAAGTAAACAACTAAATTGTAAGTTATGTTTAATACGTTTTTGTCTAGATCTTTCTACTCTGTGGAGGAGTCCTGTGTACTGTAGCCGGCCTTGAAATCATGGATGTGTTCTCCAATTTTAAATTGAACAAATTTAAACCCTTTTAACACATTCACTGCTAAGGAAGCACATGTGAGCTTGACACTGAATATTTTGAGAAGCGGCCGACGCACAGTGCACTGCACGCCAACCCTCGTATTGGGAGTATTTTCAATACACAATGCATTGCGTGCTTCGCACGCCAACCATCGTATTGGGAGTATTGTCAATATACAGAGCATTGCGTGCTTCGCACGCTAACCAACGTATTGAAAGTATTTTCAATACACAATGCATTGCGTGCTTCGCACGCCAACCAACGTATAAGGAGAATTTTCAATACATAGAGCACGTGCTTCGTATTGGGAGTATTATCAATACACAATGCATTTTGTGTTTTGTTAGAGTAAAGAATTTTTGTTGAACCTTCATAGTTTTCTTATTTAATAGATCAGACACAGCTCACAAGAGAGTAAGGCTGTAAACTACTGCATCCATGTGTATTGTACGTTGTAGTTTAATCAAGTAAATCTAAATAGCAGTAGGCCTATGCATGCAATGCACAATGATCTAAAATATGTTGTTCGATATCTGTTGTGTTGTCTATTTTTTAATTTAATTTGCACTTTTTAAACCTAGTATTAATTTTTACTACTAAATTTCGGGATTACGGGAGGGGGTCGTCTCCCTAACCCCCCCCCCTGCCTACTGCCTTGCTTTGTACTCAATTTTTAAAAAAATGTTCCTAAAATTTAAAGTTTTCAGTGTAACAAGACATTTTTTGAAATTTAATCATTTAATGAGAATTGTTATCCAAAAAGTAGGTTACGTTGTAGGGTACAGACTAATTTACAACAGTAAAAACAATGAATACTTAAAAATTTCAGCTTGCAAGATTTAGAGGTTTGTTAGAAAAGTGTACCTGCATATAGGAAATTGTGAGCCAAACAATTTTATTGTAAACAAGCCCTGCCGATCACATTAAACATTCCAACAACGTACTGAACAGTTTTTCTCCTTCCTTGTATTATCTTCCCTTACATCCCCACAAAGATGCTTTGTTACTATTTAAAACTCGTTTATTGAAATTTGTTTTAGGCCTATTACAGTTATTTTCAGCATCACCACTTAGTTTCTGTAAACCTTGAACTTCCAAGCGCACCACATTTAAATGTAAAAATCGTTGAAAGTGAATAATAATGTTTTTACAATCATTTTTATTTATGTCATTTTTGAAAACCTACAAAATAACATAGTCCTACATTAAGGGTTTATTCTCTAGTGTTAAAGATAGTATAACGATCAACATTTTTACTACATTTTCACCCCTTAGCAGCACGCGACAAAATTTCAATCTATGATACTTTTTTTTATGTATGTTATAAAATATAAATGTACAAATTTTCAGCTCACTAACTGTTTAAACAAAATATAACAATTAATTTTTATTGTTTTAGGGGTTGTTTTAACCATTAAATCAAAATTAATTCTAGCCCATGTTACTTAAGGATAGTGTAGCTTGTTATTAGTAAAACTATTTTTTTAATCGGTTCAGTAGATCCAGAGATTATCCCCTACATACAAACAAATAAACAAAAGAGTTTTACCTCTTTATAATAATACTAGGGGAGACCCCTGCGTGCTCCGCACGCCAACCCCCAATGTGACCTTCTAAAAACATATGTTATGTTTTATTTATAATAAAGGTGTAGGATTAATGATAACCTCAAAAAGCTGGTAAATAATGTCAAATGTTCAAATTAAATTATTTCTTATATTTTATAACAGCAGTTATAATAATGGTTAAAAGAACCAGCAAGGCTCAGGTCTACACTTAAAAACCCTAACCTAAAAGCTAGAAATACAACAATAATAGCTTCAAATTTTGAAATCAGCTGTTAATGGAATTATTGGAGCTAACAGCTATAAAAATATTATCTGTTATCAATTGGTTGCTATGGTAATAAATGTAAATACATGTGTTGATTTATCATTCTGGGCCTGACCTAAGAATTTTTTCCGACTAAATTTACAAATATGGAATAAAAAAAGGTTTTTATAGAAATGAATTATAGCCTATGTTACTCAGGGATAGTGTAGCTTTTTATTAGTAAAACTGTTTTTTCAATCGGTTTAGTAGTGCCAGAGATTACCCCCTACATACAAACAAACAAACACACAAACAAACTTTACCTCTTTATAATATGAGTATAGATTAATAATAACCCCAAAGCTAAGATGGTAAATAATTATGTTCAAATCAAATTATTTCGTTTATTTTATAACATCAGTTATAATGAAGATTAAAAGAACCAGCAAGACCTACACTTTAATAAAAACCTAACCTAAAAGTTGGAAATTTAAATAATTGCTTCACAGTTTGAATAAGATGTTTTATCTGTTATTTTATTCAATTGGTTTCTATGGTAATAAATGTAAATACATGTGATCATTCATCAGTCTAGGCCTAACCTAAGATTTTTTTACTACTAAATTTACAAATATTGAAATAAAAAATACTTTTATCAAAATGAATCTAGCCTATGTTTAGTCAGGGATAATGTAGCTTTGTATTAGTAAAACTATTTTTTCAATCGGTTCAGTAGTTCCAGAGATTACCCCCTACATACAAACAAACAAACACATTTGATCTCTTTATAATATTATTATAGATACTTACTGATGAAAAGTTATCGGAGGGCTAACGGTTTTATCCGCTGCAACCAAAGGGCACACAACAATGCATTATAACATAAAAAATAACAAAACACAAAAAAAAGAAACTTCAATAACAAAGACTAAACAAGGAGTAACATAAACACACGTGGAGAGTTCTGATGTAACGTGGAAGGTGTAGGTTAAGTTGTGTTAAACTGCGGAAGTGTGTGTTATTGAGAGCAAAAGAGTGGCCCTCTATTCAAAAATCTGTGATTTAGGTAGACTACAAGGCGTATGAAAGAAGTTGAGGAAGGAGTGTGCATGCGCAGCTTCTGCCGCCGCTCATGCCCACTCGTGACGTAGAGTGCGAGCCTAGGAGTCGAGAGTCGAGGCTCCATCGCCACAGCGCGCCATATTTACCGCCCAAACCTGCCGAGCTTTCTTGATCAAATTATTTTATCAATTATACTCAAGATAGTATGTTATTGTAATAGAATTTCTTATCATTAATAACCAGTAATTATAATGCCTTTTTGAGCCGTGTTTGGCTGCGGCAACTAGAACAAAAAATACAGTTGTTTACAAGTAAGGTTTCATTGTTTCCCAAGAAATGTTGATCAGTTGGTCTACAAAATAAATATATTAATGTGCAGAAGAGAAGACCAAATTAATTTAAAAACAGGTAAGTGAAATATATTTTCAACTCCTATAAAAACGAGTGTACGTACGTGAGTAACAATATAATATAACAGCTGATTTCACCCATCATCTGTAATACTTAAACGAAACCTAGCGTAGATTATAAGTTGGTGTTATTTTTACAACTTCAATCAATAATATTAAGTTTATGAAGTTGATGTTCTTAAAATATGAGTTAAAGAACTAAAGTAGGCTATGATACGTTATAAGATTTGCTTTGAGATTATAAAATGAATATGGATACAACCTTTTATTATCAATATATTAATTTATACAAGTTTAAAGAAGAGATACCCATAACTTCGGAAACATTCGTAGATGTTCGTATAACATATAAACATATTCGATTATTAATTTCTTCATTATAATATCTATGATTATAACTTCTAAATATTTGATCTATCAATATGAAGTTAGAAAACAAGTAAAAATTAATATTTTTATCTTTATTTAGATATAATATAATAATGAATATAAATAAAATGTTTTAACAAATATGCCTACAGTTTTATAATCGTTATAATTGTCAGCATAGGTAGGACTAGATTAAGTATGTTGTTTTTAAATAGTATGTTTTTAAATTATGTATTTGTGATTTGTATCTAATTAATCTGCCTGTGATTTTTCACGTGGGTTTACTAGTGTATTTAAATAAATATTGGTTATTTGAATTTACTCTTTTTGTTTGTTACAGCAACCATTTGTTCAGTTCATTTTGAGGAGAAATACAAAAAGAAAACGCTGCAACAAACACTATTAGGCTATTCACCGAAAAACTGCCGTTATTTAGCATATGATGCTATTGCAACACCACATTTACCTACAGCTTCTACATACAACTTAATTAAGTTCAACTTCTGTATCAGGAAGGAAAGTCAGAATGAAGAAAGATGTAGAAAACGACTGGTTGAAGAATTAGTAAATCAGCCATCGACTTCATACATTTAAAAATATAAAGTTTTCAGCATTTAACTCCATTACTAAATAACTCTTTTATTGTTTTACAACACTTTCATTTTATAACCTACTTGTAAACATTGAACGATCACGGGTAAGTTATTTAGCAAGAGCACTGCATTCCTCTTAGTTATTGTTGAAGTTTAACAGCAATGTTTGCGAAAATTTGGGAAAATGAAAATTCTATTAATATTACAGTTACTAAACAAATTATTTTGGGTAAATAACTAATAATGTTACATAAGTCACACATAATTTGCCTTCAAAGATTTTGCAAAGCACCTGTTAAAAACGAACATAAACTAGCACAGTAATTATTCAGTGTATTGTACTATATTCTAATATAGTGAGCGAAAAAATATTGAAAAATGTCTCATAAAACATAAACCTAATAATAAAGACCGTGACTAAGATCTCCCTTCCCCCTTGAGATGTGTCTAGATCCACCAATGTAATCATGCTTTTTATAACATTTTATTTTTTCAGATACAGTACCTACTTACTTTGAAACGTTATTAATTATTGATGTTTTATTTTCAGCCAAAAAGAGGAAAAATCTAGTGCATCATGACAAGATGTTGCAAGTAGACTACTATAGAAACCGGCCAATTCAAAAAAGGGGAACAAATGTTTGGCTGAAGTGTACAGTATTTTGAAAACAGAAATTAATTTTGATGATATACTGTTTCCAAAGCCAGTCATCATGTGCTGGATCGTAACAAGAACATTCAGAGAGTTGAACAAAAACTCCAATCAGACAATACAAGAGAAATAATGAAAAATATGCAAAAGATTATTTAACCTTTAGACAATTGTATCATTGCAAAATAAGCTAAAACGTTATTATCAACTAGCTATGAACTGTACCTAATACTGAAATAAAACTCAATGTTGTATTTACCACGACTTTTTATTTGTCATCTAGACTGCTATTTTTTAATTATTTCATTGATAATTAGTTTATATTTATTATCCTTTAATCCTTTAATTATATTTATTACTACAATTTAAATTTTTGAAAAGTAAATCTAGTACTAGTAGGCCAATAGGCCTAGTAAACATAAAAAAAACCTGGGGAAAGGTTTTTTAAATCTTATCAATAAATCTTATTGATGGTAAAAGGCTTTAACCTATAAAGCTACTTAAATTTTTCAACTCTAAAAAAAATCAATATTTATACATTAAGCAAAATGTACCTGTTCTAAAACAATGTGAATTATAAATAACGAGAGGCCGTCGCGTGGGTGGGGCGACTGAGGCGGTCGCCTTTTGCGCCGCGATCGGGGGGGGGGGGGCTCCGCCACGGTTAAAACAAAATATTTTCTTCGTGCCAACGCCGAACTATGTTATTTCAAGAGAGACCAGAAAGCGACCACTCTAATTTCTCAAAACTCTCAGGAAAAGTAAATTCATATCCTCCTAGTATCTTCTCCGGTGCCGGCAGACATGATCGAGTTTATCCGACTCAAGTCGAGAATACATGAAAAGCGCTCTCCCTCTCCCCCTACGCTATACTGATTTAGTCCACGTACACGACGAGCACTCGACAGCTACACAACTCCCGCGATCGTTAACTTATAAAATAAACATGAATAGTGACGAGCGCGGTGCCGAGTTTTTGTAGGTGTGTTTCTTGTAAATAACATATTTTTGACATAGTCGAAACACTATCATTGTCGAGATATTATTGACTACTGATTCTTATATGCAACGATCGATGTAAACAGGCGTCTCGATATTTAAATTTTACAATAAAAATAGCTTATTTCTCGGCTTATTCACATATATTATATCCATACATTAATTTTCATAGATTTTTTAATTTTGTCAAGATTGGTTATGCAATGTCTAAACGAACATTGAAAATTTTTATAAAAACCTTTTACATAAGGCACCGAAACTTTGAGTCTCGAGCATATTTACCAATCTTGACAAAATTTAAAAATTAATGTACGTTGTACGTATATGTAGTCTACGTGAAAAACCTACTGTTGTTAGCGAATTTCCACAAGAAAAATTAGCTATTCCAGTGGCCCTTATGGTAAGACCCAAGGTCGGGAGTAGCAAATGAGGACCAATCATGTTCCCCAGAACACGTTTTGGGGTGCCATTAAAAATCATATATATATATATGTACATATATATTTATGTATGTATGTGTGTGTGCGCACTCTAGCGGACGCATTTTAAGTCCAATTTGGTTTGAATTTGGTACACATGTTGGTTGTCTACGTCGGTCAGACGAGTTTGTTGGCAAAAAAAATCCAACAACCAGAAGCACGTTTTTTGATCGGAAGTAACTATTCTTTTAGATTTTTCCTACGAGAATAAGTGTTTTCTAGAGTTTTTTTCTACAAAAATAAATGTAGGGTGTTATTCTGCTGCACATTTTGTTTTTTTTACGCGTCCTTTTAGCTCGCTTGGTTCCTCCAAAATCGATCAAAACGTAAAATACCATTAAAAGTACCCGGTTCAAAGCCATTTGGTGGATTTTACCGTGGGGTTGGCGTGGAATATGCGAATGGCGTGCGAAGCACCCTATGTTTTTTGTATTAAAAATACTCCCAATATACGGAATGGCGTGCGAAGCACGCAATGCTTTGTGTATTGAAGATACTCCTAATATGTGAAATGGCGTGCGAAGCATTTTGCAGCTATTCAGCACCGTCGTGATTAGTCCTATTTCCAAAATTGTTGGTTGAAACCCTAAAACACAGGCCTATAAACTTAATTTTGGAAATTTGCTCAACTCACGTCAGCGGTTCAGCTGCGTAGTCGAATTATTGTTAGATTTTAAATATCGAAACTCTGTTTACATCGATCGTTGCATATAAGAACGATTGTCGTTGTCAATAATTAGCTCGACAATGATAGTGTATTCGTTGTAGTTTACGCATTCTTCTGTGCAATTTGGTAATTTATTTTAAAAATATTTTTATTGTATTATTGTGATTTTATCGCCAAAAAATGTAATAGTTTTCGCCAAATCTGAAAATTGTATCGCCACTCGCAGTACGCGTTGGATTCGGACACAGTTTACACTTGTCTTGGTTACTTGGTTTTATTGAACTGTATCATGAACTTTTACATTTAAATTTGATTTTTGATCATGGAAGGGACAAAGTCGCACCAAGAGAAATCTTATGTATGATCAAAAACACAAACTTGTGGGTCGCATTAACAGTGTTACTAAAAATACCCGTGACAGTTGCTAGTGCCGAACGAAGCTTTAGTAAGCTTAAGCTTATAAAAACTTATTTGCGCTCTACAATGGCACAGGAATGGCTAAACTCTCTCGCCATTCAAGCAATAGGAATTGACACTGCAAAAAAACTTAGACTTTAAGGAAATTCTGACAACATTAGCTCATGCAAAAGCCAGGTCTTTCAATGATTGAAGTTTGTATATAGAAGACAAAAAAGAGCACCAAAGACAAGAACAAATAATGAAAAATCAAAGACTGTATTTTTTATATAAATAAAAAATAAATCAAATTTTACTATATAAATATGTAGTGTAGAGTGGGCGGTCCGTGATGCTATTATTTATAACAGCTGCCGTTTTTCCAGTCCGGAACACTGGGTCCATAAGTGGTGGATAACTCACCATGGAGTGACTCTAAAGAGCTAGGGTATCATCCCCCTAAAACCAAAACTGGAACGAACAAAATTACGAGTTTTACGGGGGGTGGGGGGCGCCGATTTAAGTCTTGCCTTGGGCGCCTCCATACCACGCAACGGCAGTAGTCATCGCCCCCCTTTAGCCCCAACATGGGCTCTTATGGGACTACGTTTTAGCCAATCAGAGAGCCGCATTTGGTCACGTGACCCTGGGTGTGGGGTTGGGTTTTTTACCTCTCCGCCATTTTGTTTCCGCCATTTTGTCAGCCATTTTTTGTAATAATTATAAAATTGAATAACCGTCTTTGACGGGAGCGTCGTTGTTTTGTGTCGTCATCTTTGTCGGACATGGGAAGCGTCGTCGTTGTTCGTCGTCATACATGGGAAGCGTCGTTGTTGTGCGTCGTCATCTTTGTCGGACATCTCCTATATGTACAGGGTGTTCCAAAACGCCCTGGTGATCGGAAAGATGTGTATCCTCGATGTTAAACGACGTCGCTACTTTTATAATCTGTCGTCACCTAATTTACCATCTTATCGATATATCGCATCCTATACAGGGTGTTCCAAAACGATAGGGTGATCGGAAAAATTTGTATGTGCATTGTTAAACGACGTTGCTAAATTTAAAATCCGTCGCCACATAGTTCGCCATCTTTGTGATATATCACAACCTATACAGGGTGTTCCAAAACGCCTTTGTGATCGGAAAGATGTGTATGTGCATTGTTAAACGGCGGCGTTAAATTTACAATCAGTCGCCACCTAGTTCGCCATCTTGTCGATATATTACAGCCTATACAGGGTGTTCCAAAACGTCAGGGTGATCGGAAAAATTTGTACGTGCATTGTTAAACGATGTTGCTAAATTTAAAACCCGTCGTCACCTAGTTCGTCATCTTGTCGCGGCCTATACAGGGTGTTCCAAAACGACCGGGTGATCGGAAAAATTTGTATGTGCATTGTTAAATGACGTTGCTAAATTTAAAATCCGTCGCCACCTAGTTCGCTATCTTTGTCGCAACCTATACAGGGTCTTCCAAAACGCCTTTGTGATCGGAAAGATGTACATTGTTAAACGGCGGCATTAAATTTACAATCAGTCGCCACCTAGTTTGTCATCTTGGCGCAGCCTATACAGGGTGTTTCAAAACGTCTGGGTGATCGGAATGTGTTGCTGACTCAAGAGGAATCTCAGCTGACATTTTGTTTCCGCCATACCCCTCACTTTGACCCCATCCCCGAAGTCACGTGATAACTATTTATTTATATTATTAGTTTTTATTTTTAAGTTAGTCCAGAACGGTGATTCGAACCTAGCGAGTTCGGTGAGAGAACGGCCTTTGCCGTTTGGCCCACGACGACATTTCTAGTTTACTTGTATTAAGGTTGAGTATATAAACATAGCAGATTGCAGTGTTGTAATATTTGGGCGCATTTAAAATTTGGGAGTAATAATTTGTATAAAAATGTGTATATAACAGTGCGTTATAGATAAATCATGTATAAAACATTTTGGGCTAAGGGTAATACTTTGTATATAACGATGCGTTATGAGCAGACAGTTGCACGATCATGGGTGATCGGAAAAATACCTATATGCGTTAAAAATTGGGCATGGAGTAATAATTTGAATAAAAATGTACGCATTGAAAAATTCCTTACCCTATTCTGTTTGTAAATGTTTCATATGCATTGCAACCCCACCGCCATCTTGATCGTCTGCGAGTCAGGGTGATAGGGAAAAATACGTATACGCATCCTTGCCGCCAGCCATTTTCGCAGCCTCCTACAGAATGTTCCAAAACGTCTGTGTGATCGGAAAATAACGTATATGCATTGTATCCTCGATGTTAAACGACTGTGCTAAATTTATAATCCGTAGACATCTAGTTCGCCATCTCGTAGCGGTCTATACAGGATGTTCCAAAACGATTGGGAGATCGAAAAGATGTGTATATGCGTTGTTAAACGACTGTGCTAAATTTATAATCCGTCGATCGCAGCCGTTGGCGCTGTATGGTGTTCCAAAACGACTGGGATATCGAAAATATGTGTATATGCGTTGTTAAACGACGGTGCTAAATTTATAAACCGTCGCCACTTAGTTTGCCATCCTGTCGCTGCCTATACAGAGTGTTCCAAAACGCCAGGATGTTCGGAAAAATTTGTATGTGCATTGTTAAACGACGTTGCTAAATTTAAAATCCGTCGATCGCAGCCATCTTGTCGCAGCCTATACAGGGTGTTCCAAAACGCCTGGGTGATCGGAAAAATGTGTATGTGCATTGTTAAACGACGTTGCTAAATTTACAATCCGTCGCCAGCTAGTCGCAGCTTATACAGGGTGTTCCAAAACGCCTTTGTGATCGGAAAAATTTGTATGAGCGTTGTTAAACGACGTTGGTAAATTTAAAATCCGTCGCCACCTAGTTAGCCATCTTTGCGATATATCGCAGCCTATACAGGGTGTTCCAAAACGAACTTTCGTAATATAACTTAACAAAACTTAATCCCAAAATTGTTATAGTGTATAGTAAAAACATATAACACACGGCATGGACGAACAAGGATTGATTCGGTTCGCTATAAAGTATTATGTACAAGTAACTTATAGAGAAAGGTATTATGACGATCTGCCAGTAGAAACACCCAAACATAACTGAGGGTAACCGATCTGTAAACATAGCATTATTTTAGCACGAAGCTATGTTGTTAATAATTAACCATGCCTAATCAGCAAACAATAACCAAGATACCTTTATTGTTAACCCTACCAAAGCCGCAAACCTTAACGTGGAAACCTATGTTTTTATAGGAGTCTATATCGTAAACCAACCTAAGACGTAATGTTATGCAACGTAGTAAGTGTCTACGAAAAATAATTGATCTATATTATTCTAAGCTAAAAACCACAATAGCAATTGTTTTTATAGGAGTCTATGCCGCTACTAATCTAAGACGTATTGTTATACAACGTAGTAAGCTTCTACGAAAAATAATCGACGTATATTTTTCTAACCTAAAAAGCACAACAGTAATTGTTTTTATAGGAGTCTATGCCGTAAACTAACCTAAGACGTAATGTTGTACAACGTAGTAAGTTTCTACGAAACCTAGTCGGTCTATATTGTTAACTAACCAAGCCCAAACAACAAATATTAACTTGATAATTAACATAAATAGCGAACATAACTCATTAGCAAAGGCCAATGTGCCTAACCTACACAATAAACATATTAACGTTGGTCCAGTCTAAACACAAATATTAAGTTATTAGATTTAGGCGTGTGTAACACTTAATTGCTACATAGAAGGTGTTCTAAAATTATGACGTAACCTATCATTCTCACCAACGCCATCTAAATAACCTAAGGGTGTTCCAAAACGCCTTTGTGATCGGAAAAATTTGTTTATGCGTTGTTAAACGACGTTGCTAAATTTACAATCCGACGCCATCTAGTTCGCCACTTGTCGCA
>JAGFPH010022785.1:0-12362 GCA_018207615.1 Philaenus spumarius
TGAAATATATATTATTATGTGCAGTCTTTTAAGTGCAGAAACTTAAGACATGCAACAAACAACTTCCCTTCCTGGTGATATTCCAGGACTGGTACGACAAAACATGGAAACAACAAACAATGATACACATAAGGAAAAATCATTGGGAAAGAGGATAGGTGCGCTAATTTTGCTACACGCTTGCGAATACAATAAATGAGTTGCAATTATTGCGGTGCAAATATGGCACGAACCCTAATGATTGTTTTCAACGTGTCGTCCTATGGGGTGGATTGCTCACGTCGAAGAAAGGAAAAAAATTACATCAAAATAGTAAACGCAGTGGACAAATATAACACATAATGACATATAATTGATGTTAATGGGTTACTTATGCTTAAATTTAAACATAACTTAATTTACTGCACAAATATTACAATTGAAATACACTAATTTAAACATAATAGACCAGAGTGGTAGATAGAGAAAGTCGATAGGAAAGTAGCCCTATAATGTGTTTTGGTTTGAGTGTCGGAGGTGGATGGGTAAAGGTGTAAGTTGAAAAAAATTTGGTGAGTGTTGGGAACTATGGAAATAGTGTAATTGGAAATAATGTTGAAGGAATGGAATGTATTGCTCTCATACAGCTGATTTTCCTGTGGCCCTGGCTAAATCCAGAAATGTTTCAGATGGTTTTCTTGGTTGATTTCTTAAAGTTTACAAAAAAAAGGTAAAATTTCAAATAATTTGGTGTTACAATGAAAACAATTGACTAATCTTGCCGAAACGAAAGCTCAACACGCCCAAAATCACCTCCGAACCGCCCAATCACAGGTGAGGCTATACAATTCCTATGTATTAAAAAAAATAGGTGAAACTGAGGAAAAAATCCATTATCTTAAACGCCAGAAGTGCCTTCAGGTAGAGCTGACTTCTACTCGAAAAGCCAGCTTAGCCTTACCTCGGCCCGTCAATGCGATTAAGGTTTAATGGGAATTAGGTTATTTCTATTGATTTATAGCACGGTTAATAAGAAGAAGAAAGAAGAATGAAGTAAGAAGAAAACTTAAATCTATTATCACTTAACCCTTATAGTGTGTGGCTATTGTACCTGGGGTTGTGGTGGGTTTCTATAGAAGGTTGTGATATTGGGTGGTGGGTTGTTTTTTTTTTTTATTTGTGGTGGGGGTTAAAAAATCTTTTCAGTTGGGAAATATGTGCCGAACGGATAAATTTCTTGGTTTGGGGGTCAATGAGCCTTACTGTTACTGGGGTGATGAAGCATTCAATTACTAGCGGCCTTGACCAGAGGGGAAGGAGTTTGGCATTGGTTTGTTTGGGGCCATCACTGATGTGATGCTCCCTAAACATAACACAATCTCCGGGGTGAAATGGGTTGGGTTGCCGGTTCCTATTGTAGACCACCTGGCGGGCCCTGTGCGCCTTCGTGAGGTTGTCTACAGCCTTAGACCATATTTGGTCTGTAGCTAGCTGTGGAGGAGGGGGAACCAACTGGTCCATATTTCATGCTAGCTCGATAGGTAGGGCAACGGGATGGTGTAGAAACAATGTGGCAGGGGAGGTTCCAGTACTGAGGTGAGAAGCCGTGTTGAACGCTAATTGGAACCAGTGAATATCCTGGTCCCACTTAGTTTGGTTCTGGGCGTGGAAGATGCGGAGTGCGACCTTGAGGTTCTTATTTACTCGCTCCGCATGGGATGGGTTAGGGTAATAGGGGGTGGGGAAAATATGTTTAATGCCGAATTCTAGGCACATCTGTGCCATGGCGGCGGATTTAAAGGAGGAGACGTTATCGCTGATGAGGAACTTAGGGAAGCCAAAATAAGAGAAAACACTTTTAGTCAATATGTTGACTGTAGTAAGTGCTTTCGTGTTCCTCGTCGGGAATAAGAGGGTGAATTTTGAGAACGCATCCACCACGGTTAGGATGTATGCGTTCCGATTAGTGGACCTAGGTAGGGGACCGACATAGTCGATATAAAGCTTCTGAAATGGGGCTGTAGGTATTTCAGAAGCTTGCAATCCTACGCGAGTGTTTGGGGCCTGTTTAGCCCTCTGGCACTTCACGCAGGACTTTACTCTTTGAGCAATTTGACCCTTTAGGTCTTCTGCCCAAAAGAATTGGGAAATACGGGCAAAGGTTTTACCAATGCCCATATGGGCAGAGATGGGTAGCTCATGGTAATATTTAAAAACCATATCCAGGAGCTTTTTTGGTAAAACCACCCTTGACAATCTTTGGCCTGGGGCAAGATGCATCAAGGTCCGGTCCACTAAAGAGTAGTTGGGAGGGAGGGTTCTGCTGCTGATTATTGTATGGAGGACCGGATCTTCCCTCTGATGGAGGTGAATATCGCGGAATACCTCTGGGATACGGGATAAAATTGATAGCTGGGGAGTGGTGGGTTTATGTTCTTGGAAAGGAACTGCCGTAGGAGCCGTTGGCTCGAAAAGGCGGGACAGGGAATCCGCAACAATGTTGTCGGTTTCCTTTATGTGTTGCACGGTGAATTTGAATGAGTTAATGAACTCAATCCACCGAGCTAATTTCCCTACTTGGCGTGGGTGATTCAACAGCCAGGACAAAGCCGAATTGTCTGTATACAGCTGGAATTCACGGTGCTCGAGGTACTGTTGGAACTTGGTCAGGGCAAAAACCACGCCAAGGCATTCCAGCTCCATAGTGCTGTAATTAATCTCATGTTTATTTAAGGGGCGGGATGCAAAGGCCACCGGCAATAGGTCGCCATTATTGTCCTGAGATTATTACACTCCCAATGCGACCCCTGAAGCATCAGAGTGGACTATAAACGGTTTCGAGAAATCAGGGAGCCGCAGGATCAGATTGCTCGTTAAAGCCCTCTTCAAAGTTTTAAAGGCGAGCTCCTGTTGGGGACCCCACTCAAAACTGACGTCTTTGCGCTTTAGTTCATTGAGTGGTCGCAAAATGTCGGCAAAATCTTTTATGAACTTGGAATAAAAGGCTGCCAAGCCTAAAAACCTGGCAACCTGCTTAAGGTTTTTAGGGGTGGGGTAATCGGCAATAGGCTGTACCCTATCTGGGTGGAGGGATACCGATTGGTTTTTGAACACGTGGCCGAGAAACTGGATATTGTTTGCGGCCACGGTTAATTTTTCAGGGTTGACTGTGAGTCCGGCGGACTGTAGACGATTAAGGACCGTCTCCACCTTGGCAAGGTGGTCGTCAAATGTGCCGTCGGAGTATACGCACAAGTCGTCGAAAAAGGTAAAAACGTACTTGTACTTGATATCTCCGAATATTTGTTCGATTAGCCTTGTGAGGACCAATCCTCCACTTGCTAATCCGAAAGGCATGAAATTGAAATGATATTGGCCAAATGGCACAACAAAGGATGTATATTTACGGGACTCTTCATCCAGAGGTATCTGGAGGTATGCCTGGTTAAGGTCTAGTAATGTGAACCACTTTGCCTTACCCAGGTACTGGAATGCAGATTCCAGTGTTGGGATTGGGGTGGCCTCCAAATCGGCTATCTCGTTGATAGCCTTATAGTTGACCACCATTCTGGTTTTTCTCCCTTTCTTTGGGACGAGAAATGCGGGACAGGCATAAGGGGAAGTGGAGGGGCTTATAACACCTTTGGCTAGGAGGTCATCAATATGTTCCCTTAAAGCCTGTAACTTAGGCAGGGCGTACTGATATGGACGAGCTCGAACTATTTTGGTAGAATTTACTTTGATGGTATATTTGATGAGATTTGTTTTGCCAAGCTTACAAGTGACGGTGTTGGGGTACTTGGCAATTAGATCAGCAACTTTATCCAACTCACGGGATGAAAGATTGCTGCCTGTGCGGAAGGGTTGTGGGGTTTCAGTTGCAATATGGTCTGGGGTTATTGAACAAAGCTGTGGTGACGCGTACGGAAATCGAATTTCATGACTCTTGAAGTCAATACATGCGCGTGTTTTACACAAAAAATTGCAACCAAGCACAACTGGGTAGGGCAAGGTTGGGGCTACCAAAAATGGTAAATCCCATGAAAGAGTTCCCAGTTTCACGTGCAGTAATACTTGGGTTTTGAAATTTATGATGTGGCCGTTAGCGGTACATGCTGAAAGGTGGACTGGTTCGACTCGCTTAATGGTTGTTGGTAATTCGGTGATTGACATGTAAAACGCCCGACTGATCAGAACTACGTTAATAAATTTGGGGCAATGTTGTTGTAAAACAAATGCACGGTATCTAAGTTAAAGATAATTGAATCAGGCTTGTATTAATTTCAAGAAGTCACTATAAAATTTCGCGACATGGTACACACATACATAAAATTTAATATACCCTAGGCTATATCTTTGTAAAACAAGATAATTGTATGATATTTAAATATAATTAAATTAGGCTAGAATTAATCATAAATTCAAGAACTCACCATAAAATTTCGCACACTATACTTACGAATACAATTAATTCCTGTGTTATTTGTCAAGTATATTTTGGTACTTGCATTGAACCAAGGGTGTAGGTTGTGTTGAGTAGTCACTGGTTGCCTAAGTTAAATTACGAAATTGAATCTACAATGGGAATAAAAGGTTTTGGGTTGGGTGGTATAAGTTAAATTTAACGAATGGTACAAATGAATTTAATGCCGAGTGTGAATATTGAATTTATAAAAAGGTGAAATTAAAACGGAAAAAACATGCTCAAATCCTACCGGAAGTCGGCTTAGCCATGTGGCTTTATGCGGCTTGTCACGACAAATAAAACCTTGCCTATAGGTTGCCGGTTAGATTAACTTAGCCCAAATTTCGCCTGGTTTTAAATTAAGCCGTGAAAAAAAATGACCCCCCCGAGTGTGACTAATGGTGAGGTAATTGGGGTTGCTCGTAACCGTATCTGCTACCATTCTGAAAGGGTTGTCGTTACTACCGCCCCCTGCCACAACAATTGGCTTCCCACAAGGAACATGAATCGGATTAATCTAACGAACCACCCCCGCTATTTATTAATACCACCACTTAAAGTAATTAGCCACACACAAAGGGTAACCAGCTTTGATAGGCACTAAAATAAACTAAAGCACTAAACACTGTATAATTTACATACTAACAAGGTGTTTCACACTAGGATGGGCGTATGTCTTCAGCCTTTAACACGCTATTTTGACATATTGCCTTTGGGACGCTTTCCGACGTTACTGTTTCATGGCCCCCGTTTGCACGATAGCCTAATCCAGTTTTCGCGTTAGCCGTTCATATTTAATTTACTCGTTACACAAGATTACCTATTCACTGCAACGCGCTAACTTGTGTCGTTCGGCGTCTCCACCACAATGGCGATTTTTAGGACTTCGTCTTTGAAGACTTAGATGCCGTCCGCTGATTGGTCGAGGCAACCCTGTGAAGCGGCAAGACCATAGACGGACCATATTAGTACCGATTCTCACCGCTTTGTGATGCGCATAGAGTGATTGCCCAACCCTGATCTTGATCGCATCACAGTCACCCCCCCTAGCGACCAAAACCCTTGCCGCCCCCAAAAATCGCAGGAGCTGAGGCTGCAGGACGGAAAACCAAGGATTTAGGGCTTTTGTGGTTGAACTACGGTCGTCAAGCATACCTGGCACTGACTTAAGAAGATTGCTGGCAACCAATTCAGGGGACCCTAATCGCGGACAGAACACTTGGGACTCAGAAGACCATTAATTTTGTAGGTGGCATTCGCATGCTACACCAGCTTTCACTTCCACACCATACATTAAAACGTTCCAAAAACCGGTCCTACCCCCCCAAAAATACGACAACTTGTAATTGAAATATGTCGGTTGGTACAAGTAGGTTAGGTATTGAGGATAGTTGGGGTTTACTTGAGAAGGAAGAAGGGTAAATATATATAAATACAGTGAGGTAGATTACCCTCTGTGCGAAGAGAAAAAGGTAACAAATTGACGTACAGTAACCGAATGATAGTGGAGATTGTTGGTGAACTGAAACTACTTTTCTTTTTTTTTTTTTTACATTGCAAATTTAATATCCTTTTTTGGGATTTACACAAAAATATCTTAAACTAGTAGGAGGGAGTTTAACTGATGCTAGGAGGAATGGAATGGAATAAAATTCTGAAGGATTATTTTAGGATGGAAGAGTAATTTTTTGAATTGGTTAGTGGATAATGGTGGTTGGTGGAGTAATGGATAGTGGAGGTGGTTGGTGAACTAAAACTATTTTTTTTTTTTTACATTGCGAATTTAATATCCTTTTTTGGATTTACAAAAAAATATCTTAAACTAGTGGGAGTTTTACTGAAGGATGAATGCATGAAAAACTGAAGGATATTTTAGGATGGATGAAATGAGTATTTTAGGATAAAATTATGAGTATTCGGTGTCTTCGGTGTATTGAAGTTGAATGGTCTTGATGTAGTTTAAACCAAATAGCTGTTTATATGGTGTGGTCATAATATTAAAGGTGGATATACTGTATCTGGTGTAATGACGTTGTAGACTGTAGAGCTGCATTTCTGTAGTAATTGTGATTTAGGCCAAAAGTCTCTTGATACATGAGGATCTGAGTGCAGTCAATCCCCTGTGATGACATTATGTGGCACTCACAATATTTAAAAGTTGCTTAGATAATAGCTGCTTGGGTGTGCACACCTCTTTTATGCAGTTGATGTTGTTGTAACAGAAGAAAATTTGATTTAGTTACTTGTCGTTGACAGTGTTCGATGGTCTCACACTCTAAACAGTTGGCATGGTGGTAACCGCTTGATACTCCTTGAAGTTGACGATATTAGTGGTGGTGGTAATTTGGAAAATATGAGGAAGAGGTATAAGGTGTGGTCTTGCAGATTGTATGGGAATTATTTAAAAGATGGTGAGGAACTTAATGAATTAAAGGAATGGAAACTAATATTAAAAAATGAGTACTAAATTAAATAAGTAAGTGTTACTTAAAACTATGAGACTGTAACCAACCAGTGCCACTATTGTATCAACGCATCAAACAGTAATACATGAAATATTTCAAAATTTATTCACGGATAATTATAATTAAAATGTTGGTGTAGGTAAGGTATGAACGGTTGTGGACTAGGTGTGGGTGACAAATATTATAACGCGGATGCAGGGTGGAAGTGAAACGTATTTTAAATGGTGGGGTGTCGTGTGC
Source organism: Philaenus spumarius (assembly GCA_018207615.1). Lineage (NCBI taxonomy): Eukaryota > Metazoa > Arthropoda > Insecta > Hemiptera > Aphrophoridae > Philaenus > Philaenus spumarius. The sequence continues at coordinate 7,150 of JAGFPH010022785.1, forward strand.
CGATTTGTTCATCCTAACGTGGGATTGAACAATGTTTACAAAATAAACAAAAATTTACAAAATGAAATATATATTATTATGTGCAGTCTTTTAAGTGCAGAAACTTAAGACATGCAACAAACAACTTCCCTTCCTGGTGATATTCCAGGACTGGTACGACAAAACATGGAAACAACAAACAATGATACACATAAGGAAAAATCATTGGGAAAGAGGATAGGTGCGCTAATTTTGCTACACGCTTGCGAATACAATAAATGAGTTGCAATTATTGCGGTGCAAATATGGCACGAACCCTAATGATTGTTTTCAACGTGTCGTCCTATGGGGTGGATTGCTCACGTCGAAGAAAGGAAAAAAATTACATCAAAATAGTAAACGCAGTGGACAAATATAACACATAATGACATATAATTGATGTTAATGGGTTACTTATGCTTAAATTTAAACATAACTTAATTTACTGCACAAATATTACAATTGAAATACACTAATTTAAACATAATAGACCAGAGTGGTAGATAGAGAAAGTCGATAGGAAAGTAGCCCTATAATGTGTTTTGGTTTGAGTGTCGGAGGTGGATGGGTAAAGGTGTAAGTTGAAAAAAATTTGGTGAGTGTTGGGAACTATGGAAATAGTGTAATTGGAAATAATGTTGAAGGAATGGAATGTATTGCTCTCATACAGCTGATTTTCCTGTGGCCCTGGCTAAATCCAGAAATGTTTCAGATGGTTTTCTTGGTTGATTTCTTAAAGTTTACAAAAAAAAGGTAAAATTTCAAATAATTTGGTGTTACAATGAAAACAATTGACTAATCTTGCCGAAACGAAAGCTCAACACGCCCAAAATCACCTCCGAACCGCCCAATCACAGGTGAGGCTATACAATTCCTATGTATTAAAAAAAATAGGTGAAACTGAGGAAAAAATCCATTATCTTAAACGCCAGAAGTGCCTTCAGGTAGAGCTGACTTCTACTCGAAAAGCCAGCTTAGCCTTACCTCGGCCCGTCAATGCGATTAAGGTTTAATGGGAATTAGGTTATTTCTATTGATTTATAGCACGGTTAATAAGAAGAAGAAAGAAGAATGAAGTAAGAAGAAAACTTAAATCTATTATCACTTAACCCTTATAGTGTGTGGCTATTGTACCTGGGGTTGTGGTGGGTTTCTATAGAAGGTTGTGATATTGGGTGGTGGGTTGTTTTTTTTTTTTATTTGTGGTGGGGGTTAAAAAATCTTTTCAGTTGGGAAATATGTGCCGAACGGATAAATTTCTTGGTTTGGGGGTCAATGAGCCTTACTGTTACTGGGGTGATGAAGCATTCAATTACTAGCGGCCTTGACCAGAGGGGAAGGAGTTTGGCATTGGTTTGTTTGGGGCCATCACTGATGTGATGCTCCCTAAACATAACACAATCTCCGGGGTGAAATGGGTTGGGTTGCCGGTTCCTATTGTAGACCACCTGGCGGGCCCTGTGCGCCTTCGTGAGGTTGTCTACAGCCTTAGACCATATTTGGTCTGTAGCTAGCTGTGGAGGAGGGGGAACCAACTGGTCCATATTTCATGCTAGCTCGATAGGTAGGGCAACGGGATGGTGTAGAAACAATGTGGCAGGGGAGGTTCCAGTACTGAGGTGAGAAGCCGTGTTGAACGCTAATTGGAACCAGTGAATATCCTGGTCCCACTTAGTTTGGTTCTGGGCGTGGAAGATGCGGAGTGCGACCTTGAGGTTCTTATTTACTCGCTCCGCATGGGATGGGTTAGGGTAATAGGGGGTGGGGAAAATATGTTTAATGCCGAATTCTAGGCACATCTGTGCCATGGCGGCGGATTTAAAGGAGGAGACGTTATCGCTGATGAGGAACTTAGGGAAGCCAAAATAAGAGAAAACACTTTTAGTCAATATGTTGACTGTAGTAAGTGCTTTCGTGTTCCTCGTCGGGAATAAGAGGGTGAATTTTGAGAACGCATCCACCACGGTTAGGATGTATGCGTTCCGATTAGTGGACCTAGGTAGGGGACCGACATAGTCGATATAAAGCTTCTGAAATGGGGCTGTAGGTATTTCAGAAGCTTGCAATCCTACGCGAGTGTTTGGGGCCTGTTTAGCCCTCTGGCACTTCACGCAGGACTTTACTCTTTGAGCAATTTGACCCTTTAGGTCTTCTGCCCAAAAGAATTGGGAAATACGGGCAAAGGTTTTACCAATGCCCATATGGGCAGAGATGGGTAGCTCATGGTAATATTTAAAAACCATATCCAGGAGCTTTTTTGGTAAAACCACCCTTGACAATCTTTGGCCTGGGGCAAGATGCATCAAGGTCCGGTCCACTAAAGAGTAGTTGGGAGGGAGGGTTCTGCTGCTGATTATTGTATGGAGGACCGGATCTTCCCTCTGATGGAGGTGAATATCGCGGAATACCTCTGGGATACGGGATAAAATTGATAGCTGGGGAGTGGTGGGTTTATGTTCTTGGAAAGGAACTGCCGTAGGAGCCGTTGGCTCGAAAAGGCGGGACAGGGAATCCGCAACAATGTTGTCGGTTTCCTTTATGTGTTGCACGGTGAATTTGAATGAGTTAATGAACTCAATCCACCGAGCTAATTTCCCTACTTGGCGTGGGTGATTCAACAGCCAGGACAAAGCCGAATTGTCTGTATACAGCTGGAATTCACGGTGCTCGAGGTACTGTTGGAACTTGGTCAGGGCAAAAACCACGCCAAGGCATTCCAGCTCCATAGTGCTGTAATTAATCTCATGTTTATTTAAGGGGCGGGATGCAAAGGCCACCGGCAATAGGTCGCCATTATTGTCCTGAGATTATTACACTCCCAATGCGACCCCTGAAGCATCAGAGTGGACTATAAACGGTTTCGAGAAATCAGGGAGCCGCAGGATCAGATTGCTCGTTAAAGCCCTCTTCAAAGTTTTAAAGGCGAGCTCCTGTTGGGGACCCCACTCAAAACTGACGTCTTTGCGCTTTAGTTCATTGAGTGGTCGCAAAATGTCGGCAAAATCTTTTATGAACTTGGAATAAAAGGCTGCCAAGCCTAAAAACCTGGCAACCTGCTTAAGGTTTTTAGGGGTGGGGTAATCGGCAATAGGCTGTACCCTATCTGGGTGGAGGGATACCGATTGGTTTTTGAACACGTGGCCGAGAAACTGGATATTGTTTGCGGCCACGGTTAATTTTTCAGGGTTGACTGTGAGTCCGGCGGACTGTAGACGATTAAGGACCGTCTCCACCTTGGCAAGGTGGTCGTCAAATGTGCCGTCGGAGTATACGCACAAGTCGTCGAAAAAGGTAAAAACGTACTTGTACTTGATATCTCCGAATATTTGTTCGATTAGCCTTGTGAGGACCAATCCTCCACTTGCTAATCCGAAAGGCATGAAATTGAAATGATATTGGCCAAATGGCACAACAAAGGATGTATATTTACGGGACTCTTCATCCAGAGGTATCTGGAGGTATGCCTGGTTAAGGTCTAGTAATGTGAACCACTTTGCCTTACCCAGGTACTGGAATGCAGATTCCAGTGTTGGGATTGGGGTGGCCTCCAAATCGGCTATCTCGTTGATAGCCTTATAGTTGACCACCATTCTGGTTTTTCTCCCTTTCTTTGGGACGAGAAATGCGGGACAGGCATAAGGGGAAGTGGAGGGGCTTATAACACCTTTGGCTAGGAGGTCATCAATATGTTCCCTTAAAGCCTGTAACTTAGGCAGGGCGTACTGATATGGACGAGCTCGAACTATTTTGGTAGAATTTACTTTGATGGTATATTTGATGAGATTTGTTTTGCCAAGCTTACAAGTGACGGTGTTGGGGTACTTGGCAATTAGATCAGCAACTTTATCCAACTCACGGGATGAAAGATTGCTGCCTGTGCGGAAGGGTTGTGGGGTTTCAGTTGCAATATGGTCTGGGGTTATTGAACAAAGCTGTGGTGACGCGTACGGAAATCGAATTTCATGACTCTTGAAGTCAATACATGCGCGTGTTTTACACAAAAAATTGCAACCAAGCACAACTGGGTAGGGCAAGGTTGGGGCTACCAAAAATGGTAAATCCCATGAAAGAGTTCCCAGTTTCACGTGCAGTAATACTTGGGTTTTGAAATTTATGATGTGGCCGTTAGCGGTACATGCTGAAAGGTGGACTGGTTCGACTCGCTTAATGGTTGTTGGTAATTCGGTGATTGACATGTAAAACGCCCGACTGATCAGAACTACGTTAATAAATTTGGGGCAATGTTGTTGTAAAACAAATGCACGGTATCTAAGTTAAAGATAATTGAATCAGGCTTGTATTAATTTCAAGAAGTCACTATAAAATTTCGCGACATGGTACACACATACATAAAATTTAATATACCCTAGGCTATATCTTTGTAAAACAAGATAATTGTATGATATTTAAATATAATTAAATTAGGCTAGAATTAATCATAAATTCAAGAACTCACCATAAAATTTCGCACACTATACTTACGAATACAATTAATTCCTGTGTTATTTGTCAAGTATATTTTGGTACTTGCATTGAACCAAGGGTGTAGGTTGTGTTGAGTAGTCACTGGTTGCCTAAGTTAAATTACGAAATTGAATCTACAATGGGAATAAAAGGTTTTGGGTTGGGTGGTATAAGTTAAATTTAACGAATGGTACAAATGAATTTAATGCCGAGTGTGAATATTGAATTTATAAAAAGGTGAAATTAAAACGGAAAAAACATGCTCAAATCCTACCGGAAGTCGGCTTAGCCATGTGGCTTTATGCGGCTTGTCACGACAAATAAAACCTTGCCTATAGGTTGCCGGTTAGATTAACTTAGCCCAAATTTCGCCTGGTTTTAAATTAAGCCGTGAAAAAAAATGACCCCCCCGAGTGTGACTAATGGTGAGGTAATTGGGGTTGCTCGTAACCGTATCTGCTACCATTCTGAAAGGGTTGTCGTTACTACCGCCCCCTGCCACAACAATTGGCTTCCCACAAGGAACATGAATCGGATTAATCTAACGAACCACCCCCGCTATTTATTAATACCACCACTTAAAGTAATTAGCCACACACAAAGGGTAACCAGCTTTGATAGGCACTAAAATAAACTAAAGCACTAAACACTGTATAATTTACATACTAACAAGGTGTTTCACACTAGGATGGGCGTATGTCTTCAGCCTTTAACACGCTATTTTGACATAT
>JAGFPH010022786.1:0-12361 GCA_018207615.1 Philaenus spumarius
AAAACCTATCGTTTAAAGCAAAAATCCCTCATCTGCGGCCGCTTATGTGTGTTACAATAAGTCTGGAATTATTTGTTTCCAAATCTTCCCGTCAGTTTGTTTTATATTTATATACATACACTAGCTGACCCGTACGGCGTTGCCCGTGGTGGTTGGTATTTTCAGTATTTTTAACGTAATTAATTGTATTCTTTTTAAGTGTTCAGTCAGTGAGTGAAATTTGGCTTTTATATATATAAATATATATATATATATAGATCTTAAATAATAAAATCACTATTGTCATAATAATAAAAGATCTGAAATTAAGATTTTAGTAACTTTGATCCCCCCCCCAAAACCGTCCTAAAATTTCGAAATTGTTCATACCATTTCTTAGTGAGCACCTATGGCCCTAGAGGAAGCTGCATACCAAATTTCATTCCAATCCGTTCGGTAGTTTTGAAGAAATCGTGATTTAATAATGTTTACCCCCAAACCCCCCTAAAATTTCCAATTTTATAAAACCCTTTTTTAGTGAACACTTATGGCCCTAGAGGAAGCTATATACCAAATTGCATTAGAATCCGTTCCGTAGTTTTTAAGAAATCGTGATTTAATAACTTTGATCCCCCAAACTCCCCCTAAAATATACAATTTGTTCAAAGCCTTTCTTAGTGAGCACCTATAGCCCTAGAGGAAGCTACAAACCAAATTTCATTTCAATCCGTTCGGTACTTTTTGAGAAATCGTGATGAGTGGGTCAGTGAGTGAGTAAGTGGTTTTTCGCTTTTATATATATATATAAATACTGTAGCAAAAGTAAGCAAAACATCCCAAAATGTATGTAGTGTTAACCTCAATATTTCAATATATTTAAAAGTTGGAAGTATTTTATGTTTGTGCTTTATTAACCGTGTAAAGCATGGAACCAATCAAATGTCACTTTACGAACCGAAAAGCTACTTGATAATTTAATTGTTCGTTTTATTTACATTTTACAATACATACAGTCTTCTCAACATAAACGTCTTAAAATAGTAAACAATAACCAAACTGTGTTAATAAACTACTTTAAGGTTTTGTTAAAAGTGTTTATTACAGAAACCCAAAAATAACATTTTCCATTTTAAAGAAATAATTGTGAAAATGTTTAAAAATACTAGTAAAATTATTTAAACCTCGTATAGTTTCAAGGGACAAAATATTGCATAAAAAAATTGTTTTATGCGTGAGAAGATTATTTTTAAATTTTCAAAAAGTATGAAAATTGTAAATTCATGTTTTTTTGACATAAACGATTTATTTGTACAATTTCTTAACAGAAATGCAGCAGAATAGCTAGCAGTCATTGTACCTCTTTATATTTGTTTTACTATTGTAAACTATTTTTAGTGGTTTATAAATGAAATAACTCCAATTATTCAAAGACACCGCGAAAAACTTTTTTGTTGTGTGGTTCTTTTCAAAGATGGCGGGTAGAGCACAAAAGACGACTGTTTAAAATATGCTTGAGATTACCGCTATTCACAACATATACAAAAAGCCGAAGGACACTTTCTTCTTTATGAAGCAAACCTATCCAAATCCTGGGATGTATTAAACATAAAGAATGTATTAATATGATACACTCTTTCATACAATTTGTAACAAATATATACTACTAACAAATAACAATAAAAAATAAGTCAATTTGAGAGAGCTTTGTTGCATATTTTACCAGTGATTTTTAATATTAATATTATTTAAGATTAAAGACATATTATTTAGATAAGCTAGTTACAGTTGAAAGACTATTAATATTATAGAATGTTTATAAATACCTATTCAAAATAACGTTGGAAAATATTACATTTACTATTTAATTTTTTGTAAATGGCTACAATCGATTTTAACATAATTCATTTTCACATTAACTTCTAACCATAATTTATTGTTTCTTGTAAATTTACAATTTGACTAAGGCAAAATACTTAAAATAATAACTTTTCTTTATTTACTAATAAATTCAAATTAACAAACAATATTTTACTGATGAAATCCTGAAAATGTATATTTTTTTTATTTGTATAAGTTCAATGTTAATTTTTGATATTTACACATTATATTTTCTTTCTATTAATGCCACCAGTTCGTCTTCCAAAGTTTGACAAGTTTATCAACACTCTCTACCAAATATATGATCATTATTCTACTCTGTGAATTCTTTTTTTTTTTTTTTGTAAATTCGTTAGTAAAGTTTTAATGACATTCACCAAGTAGGCGGGGCATTTAAGCAAAGCTCAGGCTATCATTATACTCCTGATGTCTAGCTCGCTTAAACAACTTTTATAACTAACTTAATTTACAAGAATAACGATTACTTCAAATATTTTCCTTGCACTATGATTTCGTATCATAGAATAGTGTTCGTACCCGGAGGTGTTCCTTTGTACCAGTGTCATTAAGTAAGTAAAGAGACAAATTAATGCACTTTCTCAATGCTTTATTTCAAATAAGAAAACCTATGACTATTTTTAACCCTAAATAAATATGTACAAATTCTCCATTGATGTAACAGCTGATTTATATTTTTACAGCTAAAACTTAGTTTTCTTGATATTGCAGCCATTCTTGCACTGTTGCCTTCGCATATTTTATTCTCTCGCAACCATTTTATTCTCTTCCCTCTCAAAGATTCTTCTAAAGATTCAACCGAATGGAAATTTGATGGGGTCTAATCAGAACTATAAGTAGGGCGATGTAATGCTTAAAAAACTTAACTTTAAATGATTTCAATTGTGTCGTTTGCTTTGTAGTTGGCAGACTTTCTATAAAGTCACACACAATTGGAGATGTTGTGCCCAAAAACAGTAAGCATGACTTTTCAGCATTTTATTAAGTGTAGACATTTTTTTTTCACATGTGAAGTGAAATGATTTTACTCCATACTTTCTCGTTTTGCTTCATTCTCAAAATGATGGATGCAAGTCTCATCCAGATTATCATTCTGCCCAAACTTTCATTTCCTTTCTAATATTGTTTTTTTTTCAATTTCTGATATATTTTAAGTTTAACTGTTTTGTGCTTGTTAGTCAACTTTCTTGGAAGCCAACGTAACATGTTTTCTGTATTTTAGTTTATACTGGTCAATAAGTTGTACAGTACTAATACTCCCATTAAAATAATCAGCTATTTGAACCACTGTACCTCGTTGACCTTTATGAATGAGGGTTTCGATTCTGTGGCAATTTTCACATTTTAAACTCCTTCAGATAACACGAATCTAATCACTGCTCTTCTAAAGTGCCCAAAACACTTACTTGTATTGTAGGCAAATAATAAACTTAGGCATACTCGGTTTCAACTGAAACACCACAATTTCACATGTAAAGAATTTAAAGATTTTTTTTTAACCTAGTGACTAAATAACATAATTTGGCGTTAGTGGTGGTTTTTTCATAGCTTTCAACTTCAAACATACGGTAAGATTTACATCAATTAAAAAGTAATAGGCTAATTTTGAAAAAGTTTTGACTTACTCGGTACCGTTTCGAGATATAAACGTACTAAAGACATCAAATACCAACGTTATCGAGTGGTACATCAATTTAAATTTGAAATTTTGTAAAGCTACTTTATAGCATTGAAGAAAGTAGTGTTGTTTCCTTAATGTTTATAGTCATAATTTCAACCATTTTAAAATGACCAACAACAAATATTTTTTCCATTTTAGATAATATCTTTTATTGCAACAAAGTGGAAGCACTCGAATACATAGATTCATTTGCATTAGTTATATTTTTTTTTAATAAAGGAAATGATGTCCAACAAATTATTATTGTCGTCAATAGTTAAAACAAAAACACATAAAAACTTGGCATAATAACAAAACATATTATTTGTTTTAAAAATTTTTAAAAATATATTTGTATTTTTTTCAAGAATATAATAACTAATGTCAATTGGTTGAAAATGTAAGTTTAAAAGTTGGCCAACTCGTTTCCCTCAGTTAATTTCACATCTTCTGTGATGGGTTATTGTTACCCTGCTGCATTTGTGTCAACAGTGAACAGAGATTATGTATTATAAAACTAATTGTGAAGAGCCACTTGCTACGTTTAAACACATATTTTAATATTTTAAAGTTCCTTCTAATTAATCGCAATCTTTGCTAAGGATATAAAAACAATTTTTCTAGGTGAAATCATCAAGTTTACGATTTAATACGAGATATAATAATGAAAAAACACTCATTATTATTATTAAACGAAATCTCAACCTAAAAGTTAGAACATACTGTTTCAAAGTATGAGATCAGATGTAGTGGAAATGTTACTGAGAATTAGCCTACGTGGAAGTTTAAAAATTACACATTTTAGCTATAGCTTAATGAACATTTTTTAATAATGAAGTAAGTAATTTGATTTGACAAATAACATTTTTCTGTACTACTTATAGGCTTAATTTTTAAAATATTATTTTAAGTCATTTGTAATTTAAAAAAAAAATCTCATCAATTTAAGGTCATGTCATTTAGACTGTTATATTAAATGTTGGCATGATTACAGTTGGCATGCAATATTAATTACCAGTTCAAATAATATTTTTACAAAATAAATATAATGTGATATTTGCACGGAAGACTTTCACAGACAGTTATACATGCAAGGCAATGATACATCGATTGATACAAAAAAATGAGGCCAATGCAACTTAACAAAAAAACATGGCCGTACCCTCAAAAGACATGTTTGGAACGCTCGCAACAAAAACACAGTGCTATTTTAAGTAAAAAGTTATTTGTTCTGTTCTAGACAGATACATTGAACAAAACAATAGCCTTTTGTTGAAAGGATTAATTCCAGGTAGACCTTTTGAACCATCCCCAAATTAATATTTCTTTGTATCAGGTTCAAAAACAATAACTAAACAACTAAATTGTAAGTTATGTTTAATACGTTTACATATTAAACATAACGTATTAAACATAAAATAACCCAGGGTAACGTATTAAACATAACTTACAATTTAGTTGTTTAGTTATTGTTTTTGTTCCTTGTTTTGTGGTTTGGGTTTTTATTTAAATCAGTGTGATTTTGTAACCACAGTGCTCTTTTATTTGTTTAATCAGGTTGTTTGATTTGAAATTGCTTTAAAATAATAAAATCAATAAAACTAGACCTAATATTTATACAGAAATCGAAAAGTATTTTAACGAAAATTGTTACCAACTTGCAAACAAAATTTTAAATGTACGTGGAAGCAAAATGTCCTAATGAATACTCGTTGAATACAACTTGTCTGAAATAGCAAATTACGATTGTAATTAATTATTGATAAACTAGCAAGCTTTTCGTGAAAAATCACTGGAAAATTAATTAAATACAAATAAGAATACTTAATAAAGAAATACTATTTAAAAACAACAGGCTTTATTAAGAGCTTAATAACTATACTGAGGGCGATTTTTAAATCGGTAAATGTGTACAACTATAAATATTATTAACTGGAGGACTATTTTTTTAATGTGTTATTTACATAATATATTATTATAAATCAAGAAAGATAAAAATATATTTTAAATTGATTTTGAATTTATATTGACATATCAAATAGTTTAAATGTTTTAAAAATTATAAAATAGTCAATACTGTAGACATATTTGTTAATTTTAGTATTTGTACAAATTATTGTCCAGGTATTCGTAAAGTATGAGACCCATTCCGTAACTTTTAGACAACTTAAAGTATAAAGATGAAAATTTTATGAATTTCTTTGGATGATTAGGAACTACTTTTACAAACTTTCAAGACCAACCCGTCCCCCTGAAGAGGTCCTGTTGGGCTCCACTCAATATATTTCTATTGTAAACATACAGCTTGTAACAAATAATTTGTTTGCCTTTTTAAATTAAAGTAACTTGTAGTTTAAATAAGAATCTAATTATCTCAGCACTCAGTCGTGCGTGTGTTAAACGTATGAGTGTTAATGTTAGTGCACATTTTTTATATAGGTAGCTATCCAATTTTAATTGTTGTTTAATTTTAATTGTAGCTATCCTATTTTATTAATTAGAAATAATTTAATATCAAACGAGTTCATATATCACTTAGAATATAATTGCACAAATTTAGCGTTATAGCTTGTAGGAAGTTAGTGAAATTTATATTTATTGTGTAGGGGTAACTACCCCATTTTAACGTCTTAGATTGTAGTTACCATATTCTCTAAACAATCCTGGTACACTAATATGTGTAAATTGTGAAATTTTTGTTGAATTATAGTTCAGTAGTTTTTTAGGCATATAGAAAAAGTAAGTGTAAAGATTATTATTTAATTTTAAGGGTAGTTATTCCACTTCATCGTTTTTACTTACGTAATAAAATTGCAAATGGTGTTTTATAATATAAATTTAAAATTATATTACATTATTTTAGCTTCATACCTTTTGTTGGTTGAGTTTACTTAGGGGTATACCATTCATTGTTTAGGGGTAGCAACCCCTTTTAAACCACTTAGACTGTGGTAATTTTAATGTCTAAAGATAAACTAGTGAAATAGGCCGAATAGTTTTTGAGTCTATAGAGGACAAAGATGGAAAAAAACAAGCATTAATTTTTATTTAAGTTGATATATCAAATGATTTATAAGTTACTAATATTATAATGAAGAAATAAATAATTTTATTTTATAATAAAATCGTAGATGTATTAATATTTCCGAAAATTTGTACCTCTTCTTTAACTTTTTAACTTTGTACAAAAAAACGAATATATTGGTGGTGATAAAGGGCTAATTTATACTTATAACCTCAAATCCAATCTTATAACATATTTCAGCCTACTTTACTTCTATAATTAATTTACATATAAAAAAAAATCTTATCAAGATATTTTATTAATGATTGATGTTGTAAAAATAACCATAATGTATAATCTACACTAGCTTTTGTTGAAGTATTTTACAACAACTGATTTTACCCATCATCTACAATACTTCAACAAAAGCTAGTGTAGATTATACATTATGGTTATTTTTACAACATCAATCATTAATAAAATATCTTGATAAGATTTTTTTTTATATGTAAATTAATTATAGAAGTAAAGTAGGCTGAAATATGTTATAAGAATTGTTACTCACGGAGTACGGACGTAAACTCGCTGTTGATGTTCACATGACAAGTTTCGGTTGCGTTTGTGTATATCTATAAACACAATATTCATCAAATATAGTAAGAAATAATGTATACCTTCTTTTTTAAATCTGAACTTAAAATTCTTAAGCTCAAGGTACATACAATATGGTTTGAAGGAAAACATTTGGTTAATAGTATCATTATTAAACCTATTCAAATTTATTGTAAATTAAAAAAATATTATCTAGAAAATGGGTATTGAAATTTGGTTTCAAATGAGCACTTAATGCAAGGAGTGGCTAAAATGAGGTGGAAGAAAACTAATTCATTACTATCTTAGGAGATAAAATATAAAGCCTCCTTAAAATTTACTAAATCTTTAAAAATTTACCAAAATGTTTGTCTGATTTCTTTAATAATTGAAACCCGTACAAAAAAGAGAGTATAAATATTATAAGTTAAAAAAATAAAAAAATACCTTTCCCTATAACATTAGGTAGGTAGGAACATTATAAAATTAGTTCAAAGTTAGTGTATATATTCTAAAATTAATCTAAAACTTTTTTATGATACATTTATGGATGTTACCAACCCTTAATTTAACGGGTTTTTAGAATTAGATGGCAGAACAAAAAATTTTGTAGAAACAATGTCGAGCCTATTCGGAATTGTAATAATTATAAATATTTTCAAAATCTTTTGTATTTTTTGTTATTGCTTAAATATCTAGCTCAAGGGGCCAGTAAATTGGTTTAATGTTACGAAGGTAAAAATAATGAACTTAGAAATCTACCTACGCCTGTAGGCCGATCAGAAAGACCTTTTTGTTGTCTCCTTAACGATCCTATTTATTAATAATGAAAAAATCACTTTGTGCAAATTAATATGATATCCAATGGAAGATAAGAGGTAGTAACACTATTTCCTCTTATTCTTTACAAATAAAAACAATTGTATTCTTCGGAATGTATAAAATAAGCGACACATACAAAATAATTAGTATACCTTTTATACTTAACGTATGCAATAAATATTCACTGTTATATCTTATAAGATAGTTCTATATAATTAGGTAAAAAATAAAATTTAAATCCAGTCTATTTAATACCTTATAATTGTTTAATATGTTCGTAAACTCACAGACTCAGACTAAATGTACTTTTAGGCCACTAGACATGAATTTCAGTCTATTTGGAATTATGTTTTTTTTGCGTTGATATATTGTATTCAAACTCAAACTTAAAGCACAACGTAATTCAAAAAATACCACAACATTTTAATGCTCCATAACTCAGAAAACTTTAGCAATACATAAAAACATGAATCCAGATGTATAATTTGAACCGGTATATAAAATTATGCAAAACATGTGTGTTTATCACCTATGTTTTTTTACATTTAAAAAAGGACATGGCTTGAAGTTGGTGGAAAAAATCAGGAATATCCATATTATTTAAATAAAAGTTTCAGGCTAAAAATTAAAAAAAATATGTTTGTTCATTTAAAGATGATTGAGGAAGTTCAATGTTGTTACATGTTCAACTGGTTACTCTTTTACTAGAAACTTCAATGAAGGTATTTTGATAACACAACTGATTTAAAATTTAAACAATGTACGGTCCTTACTATATTTATATTGAGGTACATACACTGACCTCAATAGTATCATCTACTTTTTAGTAAATGTCTTATCTTTAATTTTTATGTACTCACGTTTCAGTGTTTATTTATCAGTTTCTGAAATACTAACGAAAACCCGAAAAGACATATCCAGCCATTAAAGCTCATCTCTAAATCATCTGGACTTTTATTATATCCATCACTGACTAGTCACAAAAAATATGTAGAGTTACAAAGCTATTGGATTTGTTGAAAGTGAAGCCCTTACGTGACTGGACCACTTACAAAATCAGCTGTATACTCAGCGAAATTGTTTTCCATAACTGAAAAGTAAAAGTACTTTAGAGCGGTAGAATGTAGTAGCCGTTCAAATTGGTCAGTTGGTTTTGACTTCGTGTTAAAAGCATTACTTCTCGTATTAGAATCAGTTACCTGAGTAGAGCATACGTTATATGTGTTTGTACTGCTTTGGTCTAATACCATGAATTATTTCTTTGCTACTGTTTACAGAATCATTCGGATTTATCAAAACCACCTCCGTCTAAACCTCCATCGGAGAGATTGTAAAATTCAAATTTAGATGTCTGGGACTGACAAATGGATGAACACACACGAATCTTAAAATCCTAACCAATCAATGTTTACATTTTATATTTACCCAGAATACGAACTGAGAAAGTCAATTTTTCTCATTCAACAACTAGTCAGCGTTTTGTTAGTTAATACTTTACCTCTGATAACGAGTTTTTGTTGCAGCTTTACTTCAAATAAATAATTGCTTTCATGACGTCATCACCAACAAGACCCGTTGATTGCAACGTTCTGCAATACTTTGAGATTTACTTCTGTAATATACTAATGTACTGCTATACAATGAGTATTTCAATTTAAATACTCTGATATAATTGTGGCTTCATTTAATTTATTTCAAATAGAAAACACAACAACGCCTTATTCAGATAGTTGATTTCATCAATTTTTTATTTTATTTACTATTATACACAACTTGGAGAGATCTTTACGAGTATCAAACAACAAACCCTCCCAAATTAAAGTGTATTAAGAATCATCAAAGCTAAGTTTATTAAAATATTCAGTTAGATATAAGCAATATAATAAAGGCAAAAAGGAGATTTTTGACTTTAAGACTCCAAGACCTGCCTTACAAATTAGAAATAAAAATATATACTTCGAAGAATGATATTAGCTGAAATTTGTGAATGAATATATTAGAGTAAACAACTGTTTATTTTACAAATTCTATAAATATTATTTTAGTATATGTGAATTAAAATTTTTCCTGAAACTTTGAAACATGCTCAAATGTTTTTCACAAACCTGGAAAACCTTAAACTATCTAACAATATTCTTATAACTACCTTACAAGTGTATTCCCAACACTAAGTTTTTTGAAACCTCATTCAAAACTTCGAAGTAAATTTTTAAATGATCCACAATACCTAATTTACAGTTGGATTCTTCTAAAATAATAAATACTAGTTTTGAGAGTAAAATATACACAGCAGTTTCAGTTTTAAGTTAAATGCAACTAGGACTTTTTCTTATCTTTAAACAAAATTCCTGCATAACTAATCAATAGCAATTACTCTCCAGTCAGACAGATAAAAGCTGGTGCCTCCCAAGGTTTTGTTTTAGCTCCAACATTGTTGATTTTGTACAACTATTTCCCAATTGACCTTCTTCATCTGTTGAAATGTATGAGACACTGCAGTGATCGTCAAAACATCAATTTCTATCACACTATAGAAAAACATACAGATTTAAATTGATATCTTTTGTCCTTCGTTTTAAAAGTTCAGACTTTCTATTAACTGAAATTTAATAGAAACTAAAATATTTTTACTTCGAAAACTACAATTTACAATTTTTCATTTAATAAATAAATGATAAGTACATCTTCTGATAGTGTTGTCAAACACATACGATATTGACATACAACTCTCTTGGAAATTACTAATCAATAAAAAACTAAGCTATTCGCATATAAGATTAGTAGTTCGATACTATAAACTATTTTGATATTATTTTAATTTATTTACATTAACAAATTTCAATGAATGTTGTATTTATACCATGACTTACCATGACTTATAAAACTGTATTCTAACGTTGTTAATATATTCCAGTTAACTTCATTTGATTTAATAATTATTACATACTTTACTTAATTAACCCAATTATTCACTTTAATACTTTAATCACAATCAAAAACATTTGTTACAACATTTTATTCTCATTTGTTTTATCTTAAATAGGTTTAGGATATCGCCGAGATGTTACACCCTTGATATTCCCTTGAATTTATTCAATAAGTCAGGATATCTTGATTATCAAAGATGGGTGACCAAAGTTCAATCTCGTCTTAAGATACAAATTTGTCATGTAGAAGTACCGCCATCGCAATTATTATCTTTATATGTACATTATTTTTGAATTATTTATCCAATTTGATAGTTTTTGAAGACCCTGTATGTACATTGCACAATATGTGCCTTTACTAGACTGACGATATTGTTGTAGATTTCTACGGTAAACATTTTAGAGTTTAGCTGCGGAAACTCCAAGCATTTTAAGTTGCCGAAAAGGTTAAAATTGTATAAGTAAATACGCTATAAGTTGTATCTGTGGCAAGTTTTATCTGTGCACGTTAAACATTACTATTGCAACTTTATATATGAACATAAAAGATTACTCCTTTGCTTGCTTCGCTCACCACCCCCTCGGTGAATCACGGCTAGACCGCTCGGACCCCACCTACAATCACGGAGAAGCAAATGAGACAAACTTTCTTATACTTTGATATTTTCATGGAAATTTCGATTAATTAGGACAGAGGCACTTGGATCGTAATATACGTAAGGGGGTAGAGACCTTGACGCATGCGTAGTAGAGTCAGAGTATTCCCGTAATTACAATATTTTGTTGTTTAATAGATATATACTTGAGTGTTGTTGTGGATCCTTAATCACGTTAACATGGCTCGTAGTATCAAGTTTTAAAATGGTAAAGCCAACATTCTTAACAAATTTACTGAGTTTTTTTTTTTTTAAACTTACTAGTTTATGAATTTATCTATCGACTATGGATATTTTAAACGGCCAACCTCTTGAAAAATTAGGTTGATTATTTTTTCGATTATGAGGACTTTATGTTATTACCAACTCTAATTGAATTTTTAAGATGTAACCAAACTTCACATATTAATTTTCTATAAATACTACAAACTGGTGGTTTGTAGACAACTATTCGTTTTTGGACTCATATTGACTCAAGAAACGATATCCTAAAGTTTCAGTATGTAATTTGGAAACGCAATAAATAGCTTTTGTTTTATTTAGCTGTCAAAGAATATTATTAATATTTGTGTTTATATAACGCAATATATTATCATGTCTTAAATTTGTTTGATAGTAGAGCCCTTATCATATTGTTTAAACATGAGGTCAGGTGCATATCTGTATCAACCATGACTATTCTAAAATATATTGAGATGTATTGTAAATGCTATATTGAAGAAATACTACTTTGCATGTGCTTAAGTTGCTACGAGTTGATGAGATAAACACTATAATTGGAGTTATATTACATTGCCATTTAAAGACCTGATGCAGGTCATTCCTT
>JAGFPH010022787.1:0-12360 GCA_018207615.1 Philaenus spumarius
ATAAGTGTTTACTAAAAAAGGGTTCTAAAAAATTCAAAATTTTAGGGGGGGTTTGGGGGGATCAAAGTTATTAAATCACGATTTCTTCAAAACTACCGAACGGATTGGAATGAATTTTGGTATGTAGCTTCCTCTAGGGCCATAGGTTGAAAAAATTCGAAATTTTAGGAGGGGTTTGGGGGGATCAAAGTCACTAAAATCATAATTGCAGATCTTTTATTATTATGACAATAGTGCTTTTATTATTTAAGATCTATATATATAAAAGCCAAATACCACTCACTGACTGAACACTTAAAAAGAATACAATTACGTTAAAAATACTGAAAATACCAACCACCACGGGCAACGCCGTACGGGTCAGCTAGTATGTTTATATTGTTTTATTTGGTTTTGTAAAAATACTTTTATAGAATTTGTTGAAACTTAGGGGTCCGCGGGTAGTGATTTTTTGGTTCGGGTTGGGTAGTGAAATTTTTTACTCGGGTCGGGTAGTGAAATATTTTACCCGAGTTTGGTCGGGTAGTGAAATATTTCACCCGAGTCTGGTCGGGTAGTAAACGAAAACTCGAAGCAAGTGATTATGTTATATTTAGTAAATCAATTTTTTCCTCTGAATTTAGCACTTATATCAGAATTCATAAATATTATATCACTACTGTATGGCTAGGCCTACTTAGTATGTTATTATGCTACTAAAAACGTGAAATTAGGCTAATTGAAATATTTTTTTCTATCCCTAAAAATACTGATTGCTGATTTGGATTTATTTTCCGTTCGATTTGTATTGGTATTTTTCTCATGATCGCTATCTGTTACAAAACTCGTAGGCCTAGCAGTTCTAGGACCGGCTACACTGATATTTCTAGTGATAAAATTGCCTATTTTAGGAAATCTAAACTAGGCTACATAGAACAAAAACAACGAACAAAAAACTACGGAACTAATAAAATAACACATCCGTTTAAAAAAGAGAGAAACATTTATTTATTTTAACACAAATTTTGTAAACAACAAAAAATTTACTGTGATGTAAAATGAATGAATCTGGTGTTCATTAAAATAGTATAATAGCCCAGTCAAGGGAGACCCAAAAACATGAAACTCGGAAAAAATTTGGATAAAGCTGAATTTTTCCCCATCGATAAACCACTACCAGAGGATAATATTTACAAAAGTCCCCAAAAATCCCCCTGGAGCCTTTCCCCTACCCCCCTCAAAGAATGAAAATGTCAATAACTGCGGAAACCCCTAAATCTACGATACTAGACTAATAATCGGATCAATTTGAATGTTTTTTTTGTTGTGTTCGTTATAACATAGGCTACAATAATGGTCCTCTTTATTTTTACGGTAAACCTAATAGTTTTTTTATAAATAAATGTAAATGCCCGGAAAAACAATTTTTTTACCCTAACACCATGTATTTTTGCAAATAGGCTTATTGGATGTCACATTAGACCTACAGGAAAAAACCAACGAATAAAAGTAGTAGATTATTTAATTTAATGATGTAAAGGTTTGTATATTTTCGTGCGTGCTGGCGCAGTAGAGGGGGAATCAGCAATTTTTGGCTGCGATTACGGGCGGGCGACTATTAGCCCACTCAATAAATGTTTTCTGTCGGAACTAATTAGTGAAAAGCTGATTTTTCCTGGATGTTAGTTGATTATTTAAGGAATATTTTCTGAAAATTCCCCACCCCTCCCCCTCTTGCTATCGCCCTTAAAGTTCCTTTAAAATTCACTTTTGAAAGACTTCTTTATTTAGTTTATTTTGTCAATATCTAAGAGATAAACAGCGACAAAGTCATATTTATTTCGTTATTGTAAACCTTAAAATATTCTCTATCAAAAATGTTCATAGCGTTTAAGCTATACATAATTATTTTCCGTGTATTTTTAAATTTAATGTTAAAATTTTAACTTTTCTATTACAATAAATACATGTTTACCTATTTTTCATTGATATGAGACAAGTTATAAAAAAAAAATCAAATAAAAATTGTAGGGTATTTTGCAATCTTTAAAATTACATAAGTTTTATAAATGTTAAGTGCAGCCAGTTGACATAATCGGCCTGACAAAGGAAGACGGTGCATGGCGTACAAGTCCTCACGGGTCGGATCAGTGGTCAATCTGCAGCAAAAGCCTATTAATTGTTTTGACTTTTATAGCTGGTCTAATAATTATGGGTATTACGATGGTAAAATTGACTTAAACGTATATTTTTTTCGGTATTTTTTGTTGCACTGATAAACACACAATATGATTTCTTTTAGCCCAGTCAATAAAGAGAACATATAGGCCTTTGTTGGAAGTAATTACTGAAAAGCTGGAATTTTGTTTATACAATAGGTTTAGCGTTCCCAAGGCTCAGTGTTGTTAGTGTTTACTGTTTTACTTTTTATATAATGTGCTGTTAGAAGTTGAAAAAAGAGCCAGGAAGGCAAAAAACGGCCAAAAGAGAACTGGAAGATGTGGAAAAAGAAGAAGAACCCTCCTATGGAGCTGGGCTTTTTTTAAATAATCAAGTAAGGTTAACAACAGTATTTTACATGGTCTTTGGCTTCTTTTCTTGTTTTCCGAAATTGTGGTTTTTTAGACTTATTGTAGGCTACACTTTTTTCCACAATTATGAACCGATTTTCATAACTTTTTTTGTGTGTTCCTGATAATCTAAAAAATAAAAATAGGAACCAATTTCCACGAGAAAAAAAAAACTTTTTGATTTAAAAAAATATTGTGTGTTGAAAATAATTATAAAATATTTTGTAAAGTTTGTAAAGTTGTACATAAAACCCATTTTTGCTAAAATTGTTGTTTTGCTTCCTATTATTGTAGATAATGATGTATAAAATTATGTAAAAAAAACTCAAGTTGATAGACTAATATTTGTAAAAGTTATGTATACCTAAAAATGGCTGTTTTGACATGGACGAGATAGGGACTGCTGTCTTACCTTAAAATTTTAACATTAAATTTAAAAATACACGGAAAATAATGATTTATATAGCTTAAACGCTATGAACACTTTTGATAGAGAATATTTTAAGGATTACAATAACGAAATAAATATGACTCTATCGCTGTTTATCTCTTATAGATATTGACAAAATAAACAAAATAAAGAAGTCTTTCAAAAGTGAATTTTAAAGGGGTAAAGGGGATCTAGAGGGGGAGGAGTGGGGAATTTTCAGAAACTATTCCTTATATAATCAACTAACATACATGAAAAAATCAGCTTTTCACTAATTAGTTCCGACAGAAAACATTTATTGAGTGGGCTAATAGTCGCCCGCCCGTAATCTGCTACCTGGTATTTTACGTTTTGGTCGATTTTGGGGGAACCAAGCGAGCTATAAGGTCGCGTAAAAAACTAAATGTTCAGAATAACATCCTACATTTATTTATTTAGAAAAAACTCTAAAAAACTTCTTTCTCGTAGTAAAAATCTTAACAAATAGTTACTTCCAGTCAAAAAACGTACTTCCGGCTTTTGGATTTTTTTGGCTAACGAACTCGTCCGAGCGACATAGACAACCAACATGTGTACCAAATTTGGACCAAATCGGACTTAAAATGCGGCCACTATAGTGCGAACACATATATACATATAGTATATATTTACATATCCTCCTGAGACCCAGAAAATTTTGTGTCTTCATTTTTAAAAATAATGATATTTTTTAACAACCTATATAGTTGCTGTACTAGAAAAGGTAAAAGTTTTAAAATGTATTGTTTATTATAGGTAGCAATCAAATTTTATTACTGTCCTCTTTTGAGGGCATTGGGTTCATGAAGGGCCATTTTATTCTCAACATTGTAATCAGCTATTTTAATGAATTAATTTACTTAAAAGTTAAATAAATATAATTACAATAAGGTCACGATGAAAATAAGACTACATGAATATAAATAAGTTAGTATGTATATTTTGGAGAAAGTAAGCTGCATAAAATATAATGAACTTCACTGTTTATTTTTATACATTATTTTCCAGCCAATTATTATTATTGAAAAAATTTGTCTAGCCAACAACATGTAATAGTTCACAGTTTTATTTATTTGAATGAAATAATAGTAAACAGTTATTTGTTTTGTACAAACTCTCCAAACAAAGGAAAACACCACATTTCACACATTGTATTGTTGCTGATTATCAGTACCATTTATTAAAATATTTTCATTTTCTTCGTCAAGTTCGTCTTCAAATTCAGATAAATTGCTACTTTCAATCAAATCATAAATTTGACTAGCACTTAAAACATTCATTTTGATTAATAACTAAAAATAAATATGATTTTTATCAAAAGCCTACCAAAATTAATGACCTCATAGTTTGCCAACAAACACTACACAGAGTTGGGGCATAGTCCTAGAGTCCTCGTTTGGGGATCCTTGTTAAAGAAAGATTATGAAATCAAAAATACTGAAAATCACAGTTTAAACAGTAGTAAAGTAACAACAAAACATACAAAAATTATTGTTTTTACTCATTTAAATATTAGAAACACATATGATAAAGTCTCAAAAAGAAATCTAAGCATACACCATTTAGACAAGACTTCCATCAAAAATCAGCTGACCTAAGTAAATATGTTGTAAACAGTTATTGAATCTCTCACCAGAATGCATCTGCAACTGTCCTCAAACAAGTATAGTGGGTTTAAATGAAGTAATAGAAGGATCTTCATTAATATATGGTCAAAACCAAATGTCCTCATATGGGGACAGAATTAGCTTTCGGGTCTCAAGAGGATATATATGATTTTTAATGACACTCCAAAACGTGTTCTGGGGACCATGATCGGTGCTCATTTGCTACTCCCGACCATAAGGGCCACTGCAATGCTCATTTTTCCTATGGAAATACGCTAATAAATTGATTTGGTTATAAACTTGTATGTATATTTTGTATATTTAGTAAATAATGCCGACAATAAATTAATTTAATGTATTAAAGTTTTGCTAAACAAATAATATATAGAAGATGTTATTCTTATTGGGTACAAACTTAAAATTGTAGACATAATTGAATTTTATCTAGATCTTTTTCTACACTACATAAAAAATACGTTTCTATACTTTACATCGTATTTTCACTCATAACAACGGTAATTACCAATAAAAATATAGGCTTTTGTGTGATTGTCTAACTGCATATATTTTATCCTTATCATTTAAAACAATATTCTCGTGAGTTATTAAGTTTTATAAGTCTAAGTTCAGAGCCTAAACCTAATGCAACAGCTCAACTAATTGGGAACACCGCACCGGCCAGGCAGCTATGCGTGTTTGCACAAAAGAAAGGAAATGAAAAGCTTGTAACTTGTAATAAAACTGTTGACAAAATTCAGCGGTGGGAGGGGTAATGCAAGGCCAATATGGCCTTGGGTAATGTCGTGTGCTTCACCCCTAGCGACTTATCTACGAACTACTCCTAGTGGGGAAGTTAAAAGCAGCACTATTGCGACATAAAACAAGATATTTCATTCAGGTACAGAACCCTCTTAAGGGTGGACTGAATTATATAAGTAAGATTATAAAGAGGTAAAGTTTTTTGTGTTTTGTTTGCATGTAGGGGGTAATCTCTGGAACTGTACTGAACCGATTGAAAAAATAGTTTTACTAATAAAAAGCTACACTATCCCTGAGTAACATAGGCTATAATTCATTTCAATAAAAACATTTTTTTTTTATTATTTAAATATTTGTAAATTTAGTAGGAAAATATTCTTAGGTTAGGCCTAGACTAATAAATCAACACATGTATTTACATTTATTACCATAGCAACTAATTGAATAAAATAACAGATAACAGCTGTTTGCTGTAATATTTCCATTAATAGCTAATTTCAAACTTTGTATTTCTAAATTTTAGGTTAGGTTTTTATTAAAGCGTAGACTTGAGCCTTAATGGTTCTTTTAACCTTTATTAGGGCCTATAACTGCTGTTATAAAATATAAGAAATAATTTGATTTTAACATTAATTTAACATTATTTACCGTCTTAGATTTGGGGTTATTATTATTAATACCCTTTCATTATAAAGAAAACATAACATGATTATGTGTATAGAAGGTTCCAACGGGGTTGGCGCGCGAAGCACGCAGGGGTTTCCCTTAGTTATTAATATAGTAATAAATTAAAAATCACCTGTATACCTTCTATTTTTAGGGCGAAAACTAAGCAAGAAAACCAAAATCTAGTGTCACAGTGATATGATTGGCTGCACGAAGTGAATGAAGCCCAGTCATTTACAGAGAGTAGGTTAGGGGTTTATTGTCCGTCTGTAGGCATAAGTCTTGTCCCTTTGGCTTTCATTACGCGTTCATGAATAGAGCCCAAATCTGTTACATAGCTTCTTCATACCAAAATCTCGGTCAAGTTTGTTTCTCAAACAAATCCGCCACAGGGCTTTCAAAAAATTAAATGTTAATTATATGTAGGGCCTAAGAAAATATTTTATGAAATAGACATTATTTTGTATGTAACTATAGCAATAGGGAGTCCAGGTAGAGGCCAGGTAAGTTCAACACACACAAACGCAGCTGATTAGGACCGACCGTATTTCCTCTACACTAGTCACCTAATGGGCTTTCCCAATCAAACTGTTTATTTTTTTTTATTAACGAATTTCCATAGGAAAAATGACCTATTGCAGTGACCCTTATTAAAAGACTCAAGGTCGGGAGTAGTAAATGAGCACCGATCATGGTCCCCAGAACACGTTTAGGGTGTCATTAAAAATTATATATATGTGTTCGCACTCTATGGGCCGAATTTTAAGTCCGATTTAGTCCAAATTTGGTACACATGTTAGTTGTACACGACCTTTGTTTTTTACACGACCTTTTATAGCACGCTTGGTTCCCCCAAAATCGATCAAAACGTAAAATACCATAAAAGTACCCGGTTCAAATCCAGGTGGTGGATTTTACCGTTGGGCATCTTCTAATCCGATATCGACGGCAGAATTTGTAGTTTGCGAGCGAAGTGAAGCATAGCCCGAGGCCGCAAGGTCGAGGTGCAAACTCGCAAAGCGTGTTTTTCCACTGCGAGTGGAACGAAGGAACGCGTGAGTCGAAGCTGGAGGCTTAGGTGCAAACAAATTTTACCAATATATTTCGTACACACAGGCAGCTGTTCAGGGCCGTCGCGTCATGAGTGTCACCAATTTCCTAAATATGTAGTTGGTTGAAAAATTAAACCATATATATAAAATTAATTTTTGAAAAAATGATTAACATACATTCGCATATTCATTATAAATATAATTTATTAAAGCTGTTTTAATCGAATGAGATTTTGTTTAACCATGGGACACTAAATGGCAAAGGTCTTTTAATATTATGAAAATAATAAACGATTGTATAGGTACCTAAATATATTTGTATACTACTTATAATTAACATTTTTCGACTAAAAAAGATCCATTATTCACTAGGTGTCTAATGAACAGAAATATGGTCGTTTCTAATCTCCTGCGCTCTAGAGTGTGAGGCGACTTGACCTGGCCTTTACCCGCACTCCCTGTGTGCTAGAGGTACACATGTGTTTAGATAGTGTTATCAGAGATTTATCGAAATTGTATTTTTGATTCGTAAAGTAACAGAAATAAAAATCTAAATTTTTAGCTATAAACTTTTAGTGTTATTTAAAAAAAAACAATCAGTTAATATTATATGTGAATGCTATGTAGCCTGTATCTAAATGTAAGCACCCCACTTAGTAAACTAAAAAGTTATTAAAGAAATTGAAATGCTATTTTAGCACAAATGTTTTACTTACCTTGGCTTGAAGAAGTATTTATTGTAATTTAGTGTACAGTCTTCAGTTTGTAAAATATTTGTTGTTATTTTCAATGTGTATTTATTTATAAGTTTTTGCATATTTTCCTAAACTGTTGATAAAGTTTTTAATAAACGGCCTGTAAAATAATAGTTAACTTATTTATGGTATGATTTTCAGATATAAACAAAATTTCTTTTGGGTAATTTTACATATTGATCTTTTTGCTGAATAAATTAGATGGGACAATATTGTTTTTCAAACAAAACACATCGTGTTTGATATCATTCCTCCTATTTGTTTACTTACTCATAAATTATACTATATGTAGAATTACAAATTATGAGTCGGATAAAAAAGTTAATGAATGTATTAGAAGTACAGTACTAGTAGGTAGAGGAACTGCGAGAGCAGGGTGATTACACGGGTCAAACCCAGGTAGCTGGCTGGCCCGACAGTTTGTATGCAGAGTATAATAATGTCAACGCTACGCGATTCTTATGGACGAACCTAAATTTTGTAAGCATTCTCCCCCTCCTATCATATTTTTCTATTACGGCTGAAGGTCAAGCAGACGGTCGAGGGTTGTGCAACCTCACTTTGTGCAGGCAGCGCTCCAAGCAGTGATACGGACAAACTTGTAGAGAGCGATTCTGGTGCTTACTTTGGAAACTAAAAGGCGGTTTTTAAATCAAGTCCTGCGGCCTCTTAAGATTGCGGGCAAAGCCGCGACGGGTAATGCTAGTATAATTATATTATTATAAGCATTACATTTAACTTTGAAGAAGTTGTGTAGTTAATGCTACAGCTGTTCCTTTGGTCAGCTGATTAAAACAAAGCATACAGGAAGAATGCACTAAGTCACTTAGTGCATATTTGTTTTACAAAGTCTGAACAGGAAGAAAGCACTAAGTCCCTTAGTGCTATTTGCTTGAACAACATATATACTTTCTGACTTAATGCCACTATTATCTTCGTTTCTAGGTGATGTACAACTTAGTGCATTTTACCAGAATAAAGAGCATGAAATTCTATGTAACTTAGTGCTAAAAAGTGAAAAAACAGATTTTCTGACTTAGTGCCTTTTACTTGTATACCGACGATATGTAGATACAAGAAGTGTCACTTTTACCCCGCTTTAAAGTTTTATAAGAGACAATTTACCTGCAGTAGCTCTGGCAGGCAGAGAAGATGTATAGGCAGCAGTCTGACGGTACATTCCACTGTAAGGGCTTGCTATCTCCGCATAATTAGAGTCAGACAATGAACCCGTGTCTGTCCTAGCTTTGGGTAAACTCTGTGAACCCATCATTAGTCTCTCTCTTACACTGGCAGATAACTGTGCTCCCGATGTTCCTCCGACAGAATACGACTTGAGGTCTGTTTGTGTGCCTCCGGATACTTTCACCTGTATGGA
Source organism: Philaenus spumarius (assembly GCA_018207615.1). Taxonomy (NCBI): domain Eukaryota; kingdom Metazoa; phylum Arthropoda; class Insecta; order Hemiptera; family Aphrophoridae; genus Philaenus; species Philaenus spumarius. The sequence continues at coordinate 9,215 of JAGFPH010022787.1, forward strand.
CAATCAAGTCATAATGTACACATTTTATACTGGATGTCTCAAAAGACCCTCTATTTATTACTGTGAAACCATATTATTTAGTAAGTCATCTAACTAATATTAATTTCTTACTATTGTTTTTGCATAACATTAAAGAAAAATTTAAGGATCTCATGGCTGGTTTGTTAAGCTTTGAAAAAGGGCTAAAATTGCAGCAAGGTATAAAGTTTGACATTCAGTTACAAAATAAAGTGGAGAAGAGTAGAAAATGGTAGGGATGCAACAAATATTAAAACCTATCATAAAAGAACTTATCTTAGTGCTAATGAAGGAAATGGAAAAAAGATAAAAGAACCTTTCACCATCCAGTTGAGAGGAATTGTCAGAGCCCTAACAAGTCCGTAGACAAGCATTAAGAAAAAGCGGATATTCCAAGTTCAATATTAAAAAGTATGGAATTTGTTTGCAGCAAATGTTTAATGAAGACGGGTGTCATGAAATTTAGTGAGAACATATTATTTTGGGAAATAAAGGCTACCAACCTTTTAATACAATTTTATTGTCTGGTGAGACATTTTTTTCACGTTGCAGGATGTACACCGTGACAATTGTCACTTCTTGTCTTCTGAAAACCCAGGTGTCATTTTGTTTGGAAAAATTATAAACTTGGCAAAAATTTACTGCATGGTGTAAATTTACAGTAAATCATTTTGTTAGTCCCTATATTTTTTTGTAAACCTATGAACGGACAAATAGATATTAATTCTCTACGTTGATACTTTACCTTAGTTCTAGGAACAGCCGACACCTGAGCCGTCCGAGGTTCCCCCTTGCCAGTGCCATTAATGGGTCTCTTTACATAGCCAAAGCTTGGTGGTACTCCTCGTACTTTCCCTTTTCCTTCTCTGTCTCTCCCCTTACTCCCTCTCTCCCCATTGCAATAGTCTTCCTGGACCAACTCCTCTTTTGACCCTGAAGGATAAAACAATTGTGTAATTAAAAACAATATAATCTATACAAAACATAAAACTGGGAGTGACTATTAGGGAATTCGGCCATAGATTTCATATTAATGTACCTTTTTACTCTCTTTGTTTATAATTTCAATGTAATACAATTTATTATTTTCTTTGGGTATGTAAAAGCAGTAAGGGTGTAGTACATATTAAAAACAAACCGATAATGTTTTAGTTTAAAAAAACACTATGGCAATGCTATGACAATTATCTGAACAGTTTCAATAAAAATTGCTTTTCATAATGACTGAACTTGGAAAAAACTGAACTAAAAAGCAAAAATGACCTCTCAATTCATAACACGTACCGTTAATCCTTTTCTTGTCTGGTTTGCGTTGAAGGCCATTATGAGCGTGAGTCTGAGAACTTCTCTTATCTCTTGGCCGTACTACTTCGAGGTCACTCTTCCCTCTGCTCAACTCTGGCATACGCCCACCAGCTCCCACACCTTCTACGTATTTCTTCCATTGGCTGTTTGAAACTTGTTGTCTGTAAATTAATTAAACATTGTAGGTTACCATTAATGAATTTCAGTAAATCTATATTTACAGCCACAGAACAAAGGATTTTACTGTACATAATTATCCAGCATAATGTATTGAGCGTTTTATTGAGAATTCAAATTTCAATACAATTAAGTTCAAGTTTAATACCAGCTCTTGTTGATTTTATCCAAGAATTTTTATGAGTAATTATTCAAATACTTTAATTCTCAAACTATACTTTGGTCACTAAATAACAGTGTAATACAATTGCCAACAGTTTCTTCTATCTTTTGTCAAGTATTTAAACAATAATAATTACAATCAAGTTCGAAGACCACATGAAACTATGGTCTTTGGCGTTGTGGCCAGTAGGTAACAGATGACTTAAACTGTGATTTTGTTTTACATGGTTAGTAGACTTGTTATTTCAGCAGATACACATTTTTATTTGTTTCCTTCTTTTTCTCATCATATATTTCTATTTTTGTTAAGTCTTGTGCATCCTAAGAGTTTAAGTGTGCATCAAAAAGTAATGAGACAAATGTGATTATACAAGAATTATTTGTTTAAACATGCACTTTTCCCATCGAGTTTGCCAAACTTAAAATTAAAAATCCTAGTTTACAATTGAATATTATTGTATATTACTTCGACAATTTCATGATCTATTGATTTGTTGTGAAAATTAAAATAACGGTATATTTCTTTTCTTGTAGAGAATTATCTGCTCTATCCAAATATTAGAATAAATATAAATCACAATAAGGGTGGTTTAGATAGAAAATGCAGATTTAATAGGAATTTTGTTATTTTTTTAGCATTGTATGTAAAACACTACCTTTTTGGTAATCTTAATTGCTACTGCAGTTTTTTATTTTTATTTTTAAGGTGAAAAACCTGAGCGGTTATTAATGTCTGGCTATTGCAGAGATATGCATACGTAAAAACTGCTACGGCAATGGGTTAAAAAAATAAAATAAAGATATTATTTTATCAAATAACATTAATAAGATTTAATTCTGTTAACAATTTATAAGTTTTCTCACAGTAAAGAAAAAGAAATCCTGGCCCTGAAAATATTAAGTAAATTTTAAAAATTGTTAACAAGTCTACTTAATTTGTTTTGTTTTTATTTCAATATTGATTACATTTGTACATCAAACTAAACATTTCAGTCACTAGTCAAATATTTAAAATTACATAACAAAACAACAACGTAAAATATATTCTAGTTAATCATAACAATGTGATAAATTTCAATTCATCAACCAAGTACAGAAATATATTTTACAGTTCGAGGGTTAACATTACAAGAGTGGACCTTGTCTCTTGCTACGACCAGGTTTACACAATAAACAATAATCATTTAAACAAATTTAGAATGTTTGATCTTACCTGAAGGCACTATTGTCGGTTTGTTGACTGCTGTCGGATTTCTTTATGTGTGAACGAGAGCCTACTACTCTATAGACAACTGGTTGGGGTTCGGGGGGGCTCAGCGGGGCTTCATAAGGCCCCCCGCCCCTGCCACTCCCCCCAGCTCCTGTTACAGTTCCTCTCTAAACACAAGAAAAAGTATTAGTAAATTTATTTTGTTCTTTAATTTATTTTACAATTTAGCCAATCGACCGATCCAATTGGGGTTAATTAATTACATTAATTAAAA
>JAGFPH010022788.1:0-12359 GCA_018207615.1 Philaenus spumarius
AACGATATAGCTCAAAAATTGCACACGGGCTTATGAGTGGGAGAAATTGTGCAAAAATCTGACATGGATAGTGAAAAAATTATTTATCGGGAGCTTCCTATCAATTTTGGTCCTTGTTCCTGAAATACCTTTGCACAGGATTGTAGTAAATTTAATTACCTTTCGAACGATATAGCTCAAAATCTGCACAAGGTCTTATGGGTGGGAGTAATAATGCAATTTCCTCGCTCTAACTTTGCCATTTTGGTTTGAATCAAACAAGCCGCCATTTTATGTAAAATCGAAAAATGAAAATATCAGTGTCTGGGACATCCTACAAGGACCCTTCCACTAAAATTTCATCTATTTTAAAGCATATTTACTACCATTTTATCAAGGTGGGAAAAATCCATATACTTATATACCCTTAAATCCCTACCCAAAAATGATTAATCGGTATAACTCCGCCATTTTGAATCCGATCGGAAAACAAAAAAAGTGTATCTGAAGAATCCTACTAGGACCCTTTCACCAAAAAATCAGCAATTTTGAAGCATATTTACTACCACTTATCGATCCGGGAATAAAACAGATATATACTAGTCTTCTTGATTTCTGTAGTTGTTGTATTTTGGAAAACATCAAACTCAAGTAGTTAAATTAGTACGCCTGAATATGGAACCAACCTTACAGTTGACTTTATTAGTCTAGCAGGCATAAAGTAAAGACCCTGATATCGCATATCCTTAACAATTTTTCACCCCACCCCCGTTACTTACTCGCGGGGAATCAAATGCATAGAGATGATTGTTTACTCTGAATTTTCAAGGAAATGACGAAGTTAAAGTGGTGGGGGTAGTGGTGACCTGGGCCCTGATGTATACGCAGTATTGTCGGAGTTTTGATTATGGCCAGAGGAACTTAGATCGGGTTAGGGTGGTGGGTGGCCTACATTCTGACGCATGCGCAGTATTGCCACAGTTTTGACTAGACCAGAGGCATTTATATTTGGTTAGGGTGGTGGCGACAGAAGCGACCTAAGCCCTGGCGCATGCGCAGTAGTTCCAGAGTTTTTCCGTGAAGACAGAAATTTTATATGTAATAGAGGGATATATGATTTTCGCAACCCTTTGAAAAATGATACGCAAAACCGTCACACCCGTAATTGTATGTATTTTATTTTATTTGTACAGAAGCAATTTAACGTCTTAAACACATACCGTTACAAGCTTATTACAGATGTATACTTTACATATTTGGCCTACATATTAAGTGGGTTATATATATGTTGGTCAGTAATTTCAAAATATACGTACCGTTATAAAAAATTTGCCAACATTTTTAATTTACATCAGAAAAGTGTCGAAACCTTTTCAGAGATCAATTTAATAAGTATGAGCATACCGCTAGAATATCGCTTGTAAGCTTTTACGTTTTGACTAATAGTGGTCTTATTATTTTGAGTGACTTTTCCATACAACGGTTAATTTTGTACAAAAGTCCAGTGTATAGTCAGTCAGTAGGTTACAGAAGCTGTCCCGACGTTTCCCCTGATTTCAAGTAAATCATGTTTACGTCTTTTTTACAGCAGTTTCAAAATTCGTAAAACTGCAGATTGATGTGTGGTACTGTTTTGTCCTAACATTACACACCTTAAACAAAAATATTTTAAAAGATTCTTCATTGATTTGCCGTAGATGACCTACTTGAATTCTCTGTAAATTTATTATTTTTACAAAAACCATTCCATTCTAATAAATAAACCATTCTTTAAAAGAATAAACATATTTATTTTTGAAGTTAATTTAAGAGCTTTTCTCTGTTTTACTGGAATTTTACGAGGAATATAAACAACTGGGTTTACAACAGAATTAATTTCTGTATGTTTTCTTGCAAAACCATTCGTTTAAATAAATACCTTTACATTTATTTATTTTTTATTAGGTCACTAACGTTTTAATAAATTGTCAATATATTATATAGTAGTGAGTGCTAGGTGTTTCTAAATGAACATCGTTGATTTAAGGCTTTGTGGTATTTATTACATTTAACTGACAATTATAAAATAATACACGAAATGAAAGAACAACTCAAACAGTTTTGTTGGTGCGCATGCATTGTTCCTCTCTGGCTTTCGTTAGAAAGCGCTAGTAGCAATGATTTTCTTGATCGTATCGTTTTCAGTGGTGAATCGAAATTTCACCTAAAGGTACGTTTACACTGGTACACAAGTATGAGGACTTGAATGAGATTACAAGTTAAATTAACAAATCACGATACACCGTCTCACCAAGATGAATCGTGATTTGTCAATTTAACTTGTACCTCATACAAGTCCTCATACAGAACACTCATAATGAGCGCATCTGGGGGTCACCAATCCTCACGAGAGGGTACAGTTGTAACGAGACTCTCCTAAATTAAATATTTTTGTGTCATATCCTGGCGGAAAGTTTATGTTCCTTTCTTTTTTGCTGAAGCAACTGTAACTGGTGTTTCTTATCTTGATCTTGTACAACTGTGGTGCTTTCCTCAATTGGAAGAAGCTGAACCACGTAAATTTATTTGGCAGCAAGATGGTGCGCCGCCTCACTGGTATAACTCTGTACGCGATTGGTTAAAAGACGTTGTAGCCGACCTTAAGGGGCCGGATGACAGAGCTTATTTCGCATGGCCTCCACGATCTGACGCCTTGTGTTTTTGCCTTTGGGGGTTCATAAAGAATCATGAATGTGTATCGGCCTCCGCTACCAGCTGACCTACCCGACTTAAAACACAGGATTGAAGCAGTTGTCGCAACAATTACTCCAGACATACTGAACAAGGTATGGGACGAACTTGGCTATCGACTCGGTGTATACCGTGTGACGAATGGTGGTCACATTGAACACTAGTAAGAAAAACTGTTAAGAGTCGCTCTTTTAATTGATGTATTTTTTATAATTAAGTTAAATATAATAAATACTACAAACCCTTAAAACCCCTATATTAATTTCGAAACACCCGGAATTAATTTGAAAAATTATATGTTTAATTGAAAGTTATGAAAGCAATAACAGTGAAACGTTAAAAAGAAGAAGTAATCGTAAAATTACTTTCCGTAGAATCAACAACAGGAATTGTATACAGATTGAGTCTGTAATGCACGGAGATAACTCAGAGGAAGCCCATAGTCCTATCCGTAATTTTGTTTTACTAAATGATTTATATCTCTAGGATGGCTTAAAAACGATTTAGTTAAAAATGTCACTCATCAATGTAAAGAGACCTAGTTTGAAAAAATCACTTTGCCCCAATTAATCCGTTTGCAAATGGCGGCCATTTAAACATTTTAAATGAAAATAATTCGATCACGCAGCTGAACCGCTGACTTGAGTTGAGCGAGTTTCCGAAATTAGTTTTTATGTTTTAGATTTTCGACCAACTATTTGGGAAATTTGTCTACTCATGAAGGCTCTGAATAGCTGCCTGCGTGTACGAAATATATTAGTAAAATTTGTTTGCGGTCTCGGCTTATAGACTGCTTCATTTAGCTCGCGGCGGACAAACTTGTGGGTTTTAACCTTGCATTTTACATTTTGATCGATTCGGGAGAACCAGGCTGGCTATAAGGTCGTGTAAAAAACAAAATTTGCAGAATAATATCCTTAATTTGTATTTTTAGATAAAACTCCCAAAAAGTTTCACTTTTGTACGAAAAATCTTTAAATAAACAATGTTACTGATGGTCAATAAACTTGCTCCTGGATGTTGGATTTTGGCTAACGAACTCGTCCGACAGACTAACAAACTAACGTATGTATCAAATTTGGACCAAATCGTGCGTAAAATAAGGCTGTTAGAGTGCGACCACATATTATATAAAATGTTTAATTATTCCCCAAAACGTGTTTTGAGGTCCATGATCGGTGCTTATTGACCACTATAAGAGTCACTGTAATAGCTCATCTTTCCTATGGAAATTCGCTAATAACTTAAAAACTGTAAATTTGTATAGCCCGTTTGATTTCCATATTGAATGGTATAACTATCTGAACTATCTAATAAAGGGTAACACTAAACAGAACTGTTTACATTAGTAATGAGCATTATTGGACCCTTTACGCTGAGTCAAACGCTATTTGTACGACGGAACTTGCTAACAACACTTATCAATTCTTGGTGCCAGTTTATGAAATCGTTCTTGAAACTCTACTAACAGCTGCAGTTCGCATCAAACTAGGAACCGGAACATCATGTTCCTTATGCTCAGAAATAAAACTACGATTAGAATTTGCTTCGGTGTGGTGAGAACCATTACAGCGTTAAATAACCTCATACAAGAAAGTAATAACAACGTGGCCTGGCAACAACCAATAATACAATCAGCTGTTCTAAAAACCTACCACAGTAGCTTTAATTTCAGTACTGTTTATTGTATGACAGAGTTATATACAGTAGTTTTAGAAAGCTGTATTTCGACACGATTTATGTTTTACGAATCACAAAATGTAATTCTCTTGCATTAACTTAATTATGAATATTTGATTCCCGGGCGACAGATTTTACCCCAGTGGCCCCGATCGAGCGACCCAACGACTGGAAATTTAATCCCAATATCAATGCATATTGTTTGCTTTTGATAGACGTCCTTTTTAATTTACAGCATCATTATCTGCGGCCTAATTAATTTAAATTGTTCCCCGTTATTTTGATTCAATGATAATCGAATTTCGATCTCTATACGAAGCTTTTATTCGTCCATGGATTTTTATTAATATCTCATTAAAAATAGTAGCATTCATGTTGACTTCTAATTAATAGTTAATGCTAAACAGCCAGACTATATTAATTACAAAAATGTTTTGTTTTACAGTCAGCACGAACATTATCCGGTGATTTATTATTCGTTTTATTTTTGCGACGGTATAGTTAAGAGACTAACGAATTTTATGTTTGAATACAAATGTTTTATTATTAAACTTTTTTGAATAATAAAATAGAAATTTCCTTTTTGGGAATGGATTGTTAATTAGATACACGAAACACCGCTTCCACCCTCCACATACATGTTTTATAATTTATATTTAGTAAAGGTTTACTTCAAAGCTGAGCTAGTAAATAATCTATCTGTATATAGGCTATATACCTTCGTACATAGTGTGGCGTTTTTAGACATTCGGCCCACCTATATTTTTTTTCTTTATTAAATATTACTTTTTTACCGACCTTACAACTTCTATCATTTGTCCTTACCATGTCCCAAATAGTTATCCTTTTCTCCGCCAGACGTCGACTCCGTACGGTATCTGAAGCCGTTACACTACTTTAGAATGCCATAGCATCCCACAACCGATCAGCTGTTCTTTATCTATTAAGTTGAAATCTCGCTTTGTCATGAGTACGTAGAAAGCGTCGGCCATTAGACCGTTACGAACGAAAACTCTCAGACGCTGGCAAGTGGTCGTAATGTTGCCGAACCTTAGATAATTTGATCGGGGTAACGTGTGTCGCTGAAGAACATGATTTACTTCTAAACCTTTTGTTTTCGCATACCAGGTACAATATTTCAGCTTTACCTTAATAATTATAAGATATTACTTGTAAAACTTAATTAGGTTATTTCCACTTTTGCTTCATGTACAACTTCCTAACTCATTTTGTTCAATTTATTAGAGAAACCTATATATTTCTTTTTTACAACAGCCTAAACTTAAATGTAATTCTTACAGCCTAAATTTTAAATGTAAATCTTACAGCCTACAAAAAACTATAAAGCCGATATCATTTTTGTTATTGTTAAAGCCTAAACAGATTTCCACAACAAGCCTAAAGTGTTATGCATTAATTAACTATAACTGTGTAGTATGTCTACAGTGTAACAGATATTGAAAACTTTTAATAAGCTATAAGCAAAATATATGGCTGATATGTAACTAAACGTTAACATTTCTTTTATGTTACCATGTGGCTTACCTAACATGTACAGACAGTGTTATGCAACATTACGCATGTTATATTAACAATCACCATCTATGTAGCAATTTGCTATTTGTGCTACAAAATTTAATAAATACAGCCAACTCAAAGAACTATCATTTTATGCTTATTTAAATAACTGCAAGTTTTCTAAAAAGGAAATTGTTATCTGTGTTATACAGTTAAACTGGTCCAAGTGCAGGGGATGTTTAATGCAATGAGATAACCTGCTACTACTACTATTAGAAAAGGCCTACCTTGCAACTGAAAAATGGAATGCATAATCTAAATATTTTCTACTGAGTTTTAATTAGAGACAGAAGTTAATTTAAAAAATGAGAACTATCTGTATTTGTTCTTTTCTTATGTTAAGTGTTAAATAGGCTGGATTTTTGAAAATAATTTTGCACATGTGTACTATTTAGGATATGTTAGTATTAAATAAATTGGGAGGAGCAAGCTAGCACATTTCGGACTTCAGCCCTAAGGGCTACACATTAGAAATTTTACACCTTTTTTTATATATATAGAGAGACGTCTCATAATAAATTTTGTCTATTTATTCATTTAATTATATATAATTACCTTTTAGAGTTGGCCAACGACAAATATATATATTTTTTCTTAAAACAAATCCATGGTATTTCATGTTAAAACTTTGTAACTTGTAAATCTTTTTGTTTAATTTCTGTAATTATTATTAAAAGGGAGGGTTTTTTGATTTTTATTTTTGGGGAGGGTTTTTTTTAAATTCAATTTAATAAAATATATATGTTTTCTTTTTTTTAAAATCTCAATCTTTTTGTATTAAGGGCATATTAATAATTTTCTTGTATTAAGGGCATATAAACTTTTACTTAACTTTGGTTAATAAACCTAAAATTATACCTATTTCTATAGTTTATTGAGCTAACCTCTAGGTATCCTGTGCATTGTAAGAGATAGGCTGAAATATTCCTACTTTTGGTGATATTTAAATTCTAAGGTAAGTCTTGAACAGTACCAATCTATGTGGCCCAGTATCGTTTCCGTTCCCTTAATTATTCTTTTTGTAAGATTGGTACAATAGGTAAAGTGCAGTAAGAAAGATTTAGATTTTAAAGGTTGAAAATGGTCAAAATATGGGATTCATTCCCAGCCCTATACGGATAAAACAGCTGATTTAAATCTAAAGCTTAGCAACACAATCCTAGGAGTGGCTTATTCTGAACCAACAGACGTTTGTTGAATGCATTTACGTTCATTACTATAGAAACCAAATTGGCAAATTTAAAATCAGGCAATTATTCTTCACAACCAACATTGTTTTAGGTTAGGTAATACTGTACTAGCAAACACAAACAACGAAAAAGACCTACTATTCATAATTCAACACCTATCACTGTTAAAACTTTGCCAACTTTATTATTTACTAGGCTTATTCTAACAGTTTGAAATACTGATTTGCCTCTCTTCTATATAAATATAAAAAAATTCTCTGTCTTAATCTGATTCCCTTGAAAATATCATAGTATACAATATTGCATTAGCATTTGCTTCGCTGCGGGGGTTGGTGAGCGATGCGAGCAGTTAGCGGAGCTCTCTAGAAGAAATATAATTATAAGAAGAAGAAATTTTTGTGTGTGGGAATGGATGATCTAATGTGTATATGTGTTCGCTGTGCTCGCCCAAACCATTTGACAGATCGCTAAACAGATTATTATTTCACTGAAATTACATTTGATTGTAACAGAGTTATTTGGAGCAGGGTTGGTGAGGGTAACGGTGACATAAATGCTGACGCATGCGCAGTAGGACCAGAGTTTTTGCGTGGGTTGCAAGAATTGTTTTATATTATACCTAGAGACATATTCAGTAAGTAGACTGTTTTCACGTTGTATTTATTGATTTTGCCTTTGTTAGTCCTAACCGTAAAAGATTTAAATTTGTTTTCTCCATTCCACGTAGATGCACTTAATTACCAAATTTTCATAGGAAAATGAGCTATTGCAGTTACTCTTATGATGGTGAGACTAAAGGTCGGGAGTAGTCAATGAGCACCGATTATAGTCTCCAGAACACGTTTTGGGGTGTCATTAAAAATTGTATATATGTGTTCGCTCTCTAAATTCCACATTTTACGTTCGATTGGTTCTAATTTGGTTCACAACATTATTTTTATAAGGTCTAAGTTAGGCGCAAGGACGAAGTGTAAACTCACAAATCGAGTGTTTCCGCTTCGAGTAAAACGAAGCAGCGCGCGTGAGCTTAGGCATAAAGTTATTTTTGGAAATTCTGTTCTGTTGCTTGATCGATTTATTCTATTTTGTAAACTCTTTTGAAGTCTCTAAATTCTGAACTCATTGTAAAGCTTGACTTTAATCCTAAAAGTTTGAGTAAGTTGATAACGACGCTGGGGTGTCTAATTTAGAGGTTATTAATGATCCTTGTTTCTGCTTTAAAGGGAGACTAAGGGATTTCCCTAAATCTCGGTCCTATCTGAAATAGGTCAGCTGATTCGGAAAGTTTGCTTCGTCTTTTTATCTTTTAACTTGGGTGCGTTTACTCTTACATTTATCATTTATCAATTACCCCCTTCCTCCTTTTCCAACCCCTTTCTCGGAGTTTTCCCTAAAAGCGTCATGAATTTTAGATTCGTCTTAATAAGTTTATTAGGTTCATTTATCTCGTCATTTTCATTTATCCCGGGGGAAACGAATTACTTAATATGTTATCTTACATAGATATTTTGTTTACGGTAGTTAATTTTTCTCTGGGTGTTTAGTTTTTTTTGTTTTTGTGAAAAGATAAACAAAATAGCTGAAATATACCTACATTTTTGGGGTTTTATTTCTCTCGTTATTTTTATAATATTTATTTCTGCTCGTTTTTTTTCAATCTCAGCAAGTGTCTACTTTCAGAATATGACAAAAATCCCAATATTTAGTCATGATCTCCTACAAAAATACAAATAGTACATACGAATCACATTGGGGTAAAACCCCCAATTTCGGGAAAACAAATTCTAACCGCCTAAATGTTGACAAGTTTAACATCAAATGATCAAATCAACGTATTTTTTCGTACCAATCCAGATTTGCAGCCCTGAAAAAGTTGTACTAGGAACAGTTAAAAACCCGCAAAAAACTTTCACTTTTTCCAGTCGTTCGCCCAAAAACCACTGAAGGGTTCTCTGACGAAAAAAATCACTCGTATCTTTTCGAAAGAAGTTGAAATTTGCTGTAATTTGAGATTAGCTTGGTGGCGTCAGCAGTTCCAGAGATACAGTTCTGCAAAAACAAGTATTAATTCTAAAAAGTAAAAATTGTAACTTAGGGTCAATTTTTGTATGAAATGACAACTGCATTACACTTTTAAACTGATAAAACATGAGCCTACATTATTGCAAACGAGAATCCTCAGAGCCGTATTTGATGCATTCGCCTGTACCTTTCGCCCATCAACCCAAGCGCGCGCTACTGATTGTTTAGAAATTCAATGTGACCGAGTAGGGTGGAAAAGTGTTATGAAACTTTGCAGCACCATTATTAGGGCAATACCTTCAAGAAAGAAATTGTGCCAGAACATAGAAAGACGTGGCTAGTTTTGTTCACCTCTCCGAATCCAAATTCAGCAAAAACAAAACTAATTTTGAGCAGATTTTCATGTCTAACTTCATCTATAAATTGATTTGTTTTTACCAGATGCTGTTGGGTCACTTTTTAGCCCTCATTTCGCAATGAACACAACTTTTAACTGCAAAATCATTATTACGGCTGATTCTACTAGCATTAATGAAAATAGTATACCAAATCAATGACAAGAGTGATTTAGCAAAATAGATTTTTCCACCTCTACTCCATTGTACTACGGAAGTAGGCTGAACAACATTCTTGAGTCTTTCCTAATTCGTAATTTTAATTCTGTATTCTTGAAAGATACATTACGACACATTTAAAAAAAAAACTAGAATACAGATGTTTGTCTCAATTTCTTATGTTGATAACAAAATTCCCGCGCTTCCGAACTTTATACATCATCTATCCACGTGCTATTGTTTACTACTCAATCCGTTATCCCATCTAATTTCAGTAGATTCCCACAGGCCTATAATCAATACAGTAACATTTACCCCTCCGAGAACGCGAGAGGGTAAAGCCAGACACGCAAACTGGGAAATTACATCTGATGGGGTGGAAGGGGTTGGGTGAACATAATTAAGTGCAAATTGTGTTTTCCTCTTTACAAACTAGGTCATTGTCAATGTAAGAAGCAGAACCAACCGTTGAATGCTGACGTGACGTCACGCAGCAACGACCTTGACAAGGTCAGTGCACTTCCTGTGTTAGTTTTGTTTGCGTTGAATCCAACTTTATCACTTTCGTGTCTTGTTTACTTGGTTAACTTTTCAACGTTGTCTCGGTATTGGAAACAATTTGATTCGGTGTAAATCGAGTTGAGTCTGTGAATGTCTTTATTGTGTGATTCGATTAATATTGCAGTAGTTTTTTCCAATTGAATTTTGTCTTGGGAAACGGCTTGATTGATACCTTGTTTAGTTGAACAAATCAAACTTGTTGCCTCAACATCACATACATAATATGGGGAAATATACACAAACTATCGACAAAGTGTTTTCTTCAACCATTCATTTCATTCTGAAGTTAAGATTTTAGGTATCCGAAAAGTTTACTACATAATAATAAAAGATATAAGGATTCTGAAGCTCAGTTGCTCTTCACTTTTCCTTTGGATGTCGTCTCAAAAACTGGCGGATTTTGACTTTCTGACTGAACACAACTTCCTTGATGATATCTTCAACTTCATGAAACTCGAATATGAGTTGAGGGAGTCGCCGTTTCATGTAATCTTGGACCAAGTTATCCTTATATTCCTTGATATCATGGGTGATCTCAGGTTCACCTTAATGCCAACAACTTCAATTGCCAGAGTTTTCTAAAAATGTATTTTTTTTTTATATATCTTTATGAGAATGGAAAATAAATTTGTCGCTACTTAGATGGTAAACTCTACCCTTTTGAGGCCGTGCAGAAATTTGTACTGTGTATTATCACTGATCACAATGAATTGTTTTCATTGAATCTGCATGTATAGCCCTAAAACCTCGGTCACACACACACACACACACACATACACACAGAAATCTATGCCATTGGGCAGTATGTATGTGATATACTGAGCTTAACCCTGAGCTAAGCTGTAATCGTTTTACATTAGTCTTACATGGTAGGTGTTCATAAATCAGGGTGTCTACCGGTCACGGAAGTCACGAAAAAGTCGCGGATTTTAATAAGTGGTCACGGAAGTCACGGGAAAGTCACGGATTTTACATATCGGTCACGGAAAATCTCCTAGACCCTATGTTTAATTTTCCCTTTAGAAACGACTCTTAAAAATTAAATCAAGACTCATTTGATTTACTCCGTGATTCATTCGATTTGCATACCCATAGAAAAAGTATTTTTTCACGTTTTGCTGTTATTTCAACTTTAATTTTATAAAATATGAATTGAAAATCAGCAAAAATAACGTCTTCGGGAAACGGGGAGTGTGGTTGTTGTAGGTATCAGCCTATTATGCTGTTACAACACAACCACACTCCCCGTTTTTGAACACGTTATTTGCTAATTTTAATATGTATTTTGATCGAATTAAAGTTGAAATAACAGCAAAACCAGAAAAAATACTCTTTCCATGTGTATTATTACCGTTTTACTCCGTACTTGGTTACTTACATAGTTTTAATAAAAATACACAGTTTTGATCGGTAATATATTGGTGTAAATGTCCGGGAAACGGGGAGTGTGGTTGTGTTGTAGTGAACAGCCTTGTCTCACTTCTTAGTCTCAGTCCAGTCATCACATTACCAGCAATGAATACAGAATACTTTTGTCTTTTAGTATTCTGTATTCATTGTTACTAGTGACTGCAGTTGTCGAGTTGTTTGTTTGTAATTCATATCAGCTTTGACACTTGATGCGGTATTTTATTTAACTTACCGTTTTACTACGTACTCAGTTACATCGTATTCATAAAATTACACAGTTTTGATACTTAATCAGGGTGTCCACCAATCTGGAAAACCGGGAATTATACGTGATTTTTTACTACCGGGAAAAATTCCGTGAATTATGCGTGATTTTTTTGATAAACCTGGAAATTTCAAAATATTGTCAACACACAAAGAAGTCACCGGCCGGTGTCAGAGTGTAATTGTACCGCCTATGGAAATTTTACCCCCCGGTATAAATACTCTAGTATATTTTACCCCCCGGTATAAATACTCTAGTATATTTTTACCCCCCGGTAAAAATACACTAGTGTATATTTACCCCCTGATTTTCGTCTTAATAGAACTACTACGACAAAGGGGGTAAATATTTCCTAGTGTATTTTTACCCCCCAGTGCTTATTTGTTAACT
>JAGFPH010022789.1:0-12358 GCA_018207615.1 Philaenus spumarius
TTACTTTCTCCACCCTATACGTAGTATATGGAGAAAGTATTGTTTTCGTAAAAATGTTCGAATTTGAATTTTCAGTTGAATTATCTGTTTTGGTGCTCCCAGAACCCCAAAAAATTGTTTAGTGCAATTATCTGTGTTGGTGCTCCCTGAACCCAAAAAATATTTTTAGTGGAATTTTTTGTTTTGGTGCTCCCTGAACCCAAAAAAGTGTTTTTAGAGTGGTGTCTGTCTGTCAGTCTGTCAGTATGTATACACGACCAGAAAGGACACTATTGGTCCGATTTTCATGAAATTTGGTATGTAGGTACTAAACCCTAATATCTCCAGGCATTTTTTTCATTTTTTGGAATTTTTAATTTTTAAGGGTAATTTACCCCTAAAAACCCATAAAAAACGACAAAAATGCAAATTTCTCAAAAACGGCTCTAACGATTTTGATCAAATTTTCAGTATTTATAGTGCTTAAGATGCCAAACAAAATGACACCACCCGCTTTTATCAAAACTTCGGCGTTTTATAATTATGGGGAAATGTTTAAAAATAAACAAGTTTGTGTTGTCAATCTAGCATCGCGGCAGCGGCCGCACGGGGTAGCACCACGGTAGCGAGCACGGTCAGTAATTCGAAGGTCGCGCGATCGAATCCCACCTGGGACAATAATTTTTTTATACGATTGACGTAGGTAGAATATTATTTTTTTGTTTTGTTCTAAAAAGTAGTAAATAAAATGATTAAAAACAATATTATTTTGACTACAGTAAGTTGGGAGAAAGTTTGTGTCAGTTAACTGATACCGTTTATTTTTAGGTAAGTTTTAAGATACAGTTGACTCAATCTTGGAATGTGTCTCAGAGAGAGTAAAAGAGAGGCCCAAAGCTTTGTTTCTTGTGTCCGACACCGGCAATACAACCAAAATAAAAAATATAAACCTCTGTTGTTTTACTGAATACTGTATACGTTATACGCTTTTTAACACGTTCACTGATAACGACGCACATGTGAGCTTGACACTGAACACTATGAGAAGCGGCCGACGCACAGTGCATAGCACGCCAACAACCGTATTGGAAGTATTTTCAATACACAATGCATTCGCACGCTAACCTCCGTATTGGGAGAATTTTCAACACGCACAGCATTGCGTGCTTTGCACGCCAACCCCCGTATTGAGAGTATTTTCAATACAGAAAGCATTATGAACTTTGCACGCCAACCCCCGTATTATGAGTATTTTCAATACACAGTGCATTGCGTGCTTCACACGCCAACCCGCATATTGGGAGTATTTTCAATCGCATAGCATTGCGTGCTTCGCACGCCAATTTTAAGCCTATGTACTATGTACGTACATGTGCGTCGACTTTAAAATATTATTGATTATTACGTAGAAAGGTTCAAAAATGAAAAAATTAAATAATTTCTACTCGTTTAGACTATAAATATAAAAAATAAAAGGTCAGCTCCTAGCATAGGAAATACGAAATTTGCGTAGCAGTGAACGTGTTAAAGGTTCTTATAAAAGATATGAACACATTATTTATAAACTAGCTTGTACCTGTACTCGCAGTTATGATTAAATAAATATCGCACAATCGGGTAAATACTGTGCCTTACCATTACACGGAATTTAAAAAATACTATTTTAGATCCGAGTTTCATGGCCAAATCGTCCTTTAGGTCTAAATTACTAGCTATGCACCAATAAACGCTAAAAGTCCCGTTGTCAGCCAGTTTATTACTCATAACTCCCGAACTAACATAAATAGTACAAAACAGGTTTTGTGTTGTATTTAACATTTATGAGTACATTTCACATTATAACGTACTGTTTTGATATATATTTGACGGTTAAACCAGCGTATACAGTAAATTAAAACACAGACGATCTTGTAAAAGTGTTAAGCTTTTGATCCAAATCAGTTGTTTTAATTATATTGCTCGCGTGTTACTTCCTTTCGCCAAACCCACAATTTTGTCCATAATGTTTACATTTCTTCAATTTTTTAATAAGAACCCTACATATTTCCGGGATAAAAAATTGCCTAGATTAATCACTGAAAAGTCCTATACATGCAAATGAAAGTTTCGACAAAATGTATTAAGCCATTTCGTAAATTAGCCCGGACAAACAAAAAGACATACACAAAATTTTGAAAATGCTTGTGTAGGTTTTGGTAAAGTGTGGATGACCATATGAGCTTAGAAAAAAGTATTTATTTCGAAATTACAGACAGACACTTCAATTTTATTTATATGCATATATATATTCAGGGTGTCGCAAAAACGTTGGCACGCTATAAAGGATCGGATTCTATACATTAAAATAAATGAACATAATCTATAACTTTTTTCACATCGGGTTAGTTTAGTCGCAATCCACCGTTCTTACAAAAACTCAATGTAACTCCGGAAATGTACCAAGTTAATACTTTATGTGGGTAGTATGTGGACCATGGATTGAGAAATATTTTGCGGATGTTTTAAAGTGATGAGCAGAATGCAATTTTGGAATGTACAAATACAGGACAGCAGAAAGGAGGGAATATTTTCTAAAATACCTTCAATCGTCCTATTTACTTTTCCGTCAAAAAATATAGTATAAACTATGTGCTGTTCTTACTCGTTCGATTCGAGTAATAATTGATCAAATAGTCCATCATTAATCAGTCGATCTTTCGAGCTCGTGTGAATATCTAAATAGTCGGTGCATTCAATTGTATTTAATTGAATGCTTACCACAACTTTCACCAACCTGGTGACAAACAATACAATGTGAAAAGAATACAAACTCTAAAACTGTAAACGCAGTTTGATTAAAAAGTTATAGTATTATGAAAAGTACCAGCGCAAAACCAAGGATGACGTCAAAACAATCCCAAACAACCGTAACGTATTCGTCACAGGAATTACCTCCCCCCCTGACCAAACAAAGGGTCGTACAGAAAATAGTTACAAATAAAAAAGTTAATCACATATATTATTTCTCAAGGCCATTTTTTTGTCGGTACGCCATAACTTCCTTAATACATCATCAAATTACATGAATGAGGCATCATTTTAAAGCTTTCCTTAACCGCTACACCGGAAAAATATACAAAATACAATTATAAGAAAAAATTTAAAAAAATTAAATAAAGAATCCGAAAGTAACAGTGATGTAAGATCAAGTAAGTTGTAGGGATATTTTCCTGGCGTTGGCAACACTGATGATAACAATACCAGCTGGACTGCTGCCGTTACGCCACTACATTGCTATTTTTAATTAATTGTAAGCGTGGTTATAAACAGCATTGTGGATACACCTATTTGTTGATGTTTACCTTCTGCAAGTTGGTAAGTTATTTAAAAATATATAATACCAATAACAAAATTATTTCTCTTTAACATGGATTTAAATTAATAAAACACTGTTATTAAGTTAGAATGCGAATGCTTCGCACGGGTCAGCTATTTCAACTAATTGCAAACAACTTTCTAGCAAAAACGTTTAATCTCTGGAACTACTAAACCGATTGAAAAACTAGTCTTACTAATATTTTCAGTATGAGTAACATAGGCTAGAATACATTTTGATAAAAACATTTTTTATTTCAATATTTCTAAATTTAGTTGGAAAAATTCTTAGGTTATGCAAAGACTGACGATCCAACACATATTTCTTGAATGTATTTACATTCATTCAGGGGTGCCCATCCCATCCAAGCCTCATGGTGCCATTCCCCCCCTAAATGTGACGGTTGCCTCCTATGAGCGCCCTGTCCTACGAGCGCCATGTCCATCTAGCGCCCACTCTCGGGTTGACGAGGGTCAGAGAGGGGTTGACAGGTCTAGGAGCTTTCCAACGAGCGCCGTATTTCTGTGTCACCCCCTTCGACCACCTGTACTTGTTAGTATTTACTGATCGATGAATTGACACGATCAGTGACATCGAAAAACATTCCTTAAATATGACCCATATGCTTGTATTTAAAACCTTTCTTATAGATAATCGCAACGATATATAGTTTATAATATTACAGTAACGTTATTTCAATAGCCGTTGTCGGATTTGTAAAACTAGAACTAAAAAAATAATAAAAATATAACAAATTATTTCCAAAAATATTCATAAACAAAATACCTCCCAAATCTTTTATTTGGTATTTTACCAGGTGCTATTTACTGAATAATTGCTTCTAGTAAGTTGCAGATACCTAAATATGAAACACCTCAATTCTGTCCTAAATTAAACGGTAATTTTTGTAAGCAGTGCCATACGTGTTATAAGCACGTGTATAAACAATTTAATATGCCAGTTTAAGGTCATGTCCCTCAAAAGGGTCGCCGGAATTCTACCCCCCGGAAAACTACCCCCCCAAGCAGGTTCCTACGTCATTTTGACGTCAGAGATCAGGGGGGGGGCAGTTTCGATATAATTAGAATAAAAAAAAACTAGAGGACTAACCTAAACTGTTTAGTCACAGTATGTTGCCGATAACAGTATAATAGGAACCTGCTTGGGGGGATAGTTTTCCGGGGGGTAGTATTCCGGCGACCCGCTTTTGGTAGGGGGGTAGTATTCCAGTCGCGGACACGGCTCCCATATTGGTTAGTTGGCAGATTTCGTGACGTCACGTTTCACCTGGGGGGTAGTTTTCCGGGGGGTAGTATTCCGCATCCCCCCTCAAAAGCGGATTTAATATTTCTAAATATAACTTGAATAGTTTAAAGAAAATGCCAACTTTAATACCTCTTAAATATTCTATTAGTGGAAGAAAAGTGCGAAAAGGTTCATTGTTAGCGCCAGCCAGGATTGCGTGCCCACTTATAATCAAAGGCACCTTCTAAATCAAGGTGGGCCTGTCACGAATCATCGCACATGGTATACGCATGCTTATATTACGTTTAATTTAGGGTTTTATAACATTTGTAGCTGATTTGAGGGGATTCATATTTAGGTCAGAAGTCAATACTACAAGAAGTACAGGTGGTCGAAGGGAAATGCGGCGCTCGTTGGAAAGCTCCTAGACCTGTCAACCCCTCTCTGACCCTCGTCAACCCGAGAGTGGGCGCTAGATGGACATGGCGCTCGTTGGACAGGGCGCTCGTAGGAGGACACCAATGTGACTACCCCCTTATAAACAATAAACCTTAACCTTAGTAGCTCTTGTATTGTATCGGTAAATGGCCTGAACCTAGCGCACTGTACATATCTGCGATATTAACCCAATCAGGAATCAGAGATTTTGTAGTGTTAAAATAACAAATATTTAACAGTATAAGAAATAGTTTATTCTAACAATGAATTATATTGCAGTACAGGGTGTTAGTAACCCCCCCCCCCCTAAATATGATAAATATGGGTGTTAGTAATTAATATGATAAAGTATAACTGAACAAGTTAAGAAAGTTGAAGATCTTAACGACCAAAATCAGTATTTTTGTTAATACATTGGCTAAGTCCAGAAATTAAGAAGTAAAACATGAAATTGTTTGTACAGTTTTCTATTTAACATTTACTTCTTCTAACTTCTGTAATTCTTTGAACGATTTAAACAATAAAAGTTGTTTTCTTCTTTATGTAGGCAATGCTCTGGTTGATTATGTCGTCATTTGGAATTGCTTTTAAAATGTCATTCTCAGAGGCTAGAATTAATAGACTAGACCCCATACTAGTATTTGTCACCCATACTGCTGTGAAGTCGATTTTGCCAAAGAAAGAAGAATTCTGTACATTACAGTTAAATTTGAGAACATCGCTTGATGACATCTCGCCGTCTGATGAATATCATGTCTGAAATGTTTATTTCTTTATACGCTACGTTGTAAAAACTACTGAATGTTTCCAACTCTGATAGGATGAGTTCGCTGTCAATGTTGTAATATAAACATAGATCATCTACGCTTGAATTGTTAAAAGTTGTCCCTTTTCAAGCTCATTGGCTACGTCAAGCAATCCCTCGTGGGGAAAATGTGATATTTGATTTATTATTGCCAATGATTTTTCTGGAAATCGGTTTTCGATTTGTGAGCAGAGGGAATCCAAAAGTGAAAGAAAAGCCTCAACCCTCAGTTTTTTAGTTGGTTCTGTAAAATTGTTTCATCAATTGCCAGCTCCATCATGAACCTTTTCCTTTTAATTGGCCTCTTTTCAGTGTCAGGACCAAATTATTGCTATAAGCAAATGTTGATATTTCATTAGGTATTTTGTCCCAATTTTCCTCACTTCGTATTGCTTGGAGTGCAATAATAATTGCAATAAAAAGTAAATTGTGCAAATAAAACACGTAGGGTCAGCCCGATAAAAAATTCGTTATGTAAAGGTTCAGAACTTGAAATTCGTTATATACAATAACCTATAATTAAGAATAATGTATAATTTTAAAAAATCATCCATGCAAAATATTGCACACCATTTTACCTTCTTCTATAATTAGAAAAATGATTTAGTTTTCAAAGTTTAAATAGTAACTTACTAAAGTAAGCTTTTATTTTTATTGCAATACATAGTGTTGCACAATGTTTACCTTTTTTCTGATCCTGAAATTGTCTTCGTGTTAGCCGTTGATGTCAGGTCTTGAGGGTTTCTATTTATAGGCTCTTTCTTAACGGTTTTAACAGTTCTTAATTGGTTTACTTGTCATGGATGATTAATGTTAAATGCTAATTTAACAGCAATATTAAGTTACAGAAACTCTAAATGCCCTCGGTGTAGGCGTACGAAAAGATGAATTATATTAAGAATGGTTTGTTGACCAAATAAAAACTTCAAAACTCATTATGAACAAATGAACGCAATAGGAGACCCTCAGGCGCCAGTTGTGGTGGAATGGACAGTGTGTAAGTGTAACACCGGACTATCAAGTATTCGCACAATTAAATATTTAGCTGCAATCCAATATTATGAATACGAGATGAAAAGATGGAACACTTCTTGTGTTTTTTTTTTTAATACTCAAATAATAATATGTGACATTTTTGTCACGCACGTCACGTTGCTGTCAAAAGTTTTTCAACTCTCCGCAATAAAATTATGAATATTTTGGCACCATCAGAGAAGTTTTCTACGATGTCTGTGAGTGCATATTCGTGTCCACAAACAAACACACATTTTTTTTATTGCTTTATCGTGTTCAGAGACCTTGAAAACGTCGAGAAAAGTCATAACAAGTGGGGGTAAAATTTTTAGAATTTTCGCAAGATTTCAATACTTTGGCGCTTTAATGCGAGCCGATGTAATTAATTTACCTTTCTTCGTGAGTTTTTTGGTATTGGTTGATCGACTTGTCTCAATGTACGGTGTCCACGGACCATCACCTTCTTTCGATTCAATCAATTTATATTTAATGTCAATATTGTTTTTAAACGTGTAAGAATATTTCTTTTTACAATGCATCAACCCCTTGTCATTGCGGTGCAACGTATTACATAACACTTCTTGACATTTATTTGTATTTGAACGCCCTTTTTAACGCTCCAAGTTCGCACGGCGGTAGGAAACGGGAAGTAAAGGGAGGTTGGGCACGACCACGATCCTACTTAAACCGAGAGATTGTACCGACAATGGCGACAAGGAACAAAAAATATCTTAGTTATAAATAGGTAGATTAATTTCTGCACTACCTATACAATAATAACAATACATTTCCCAATAATATTCATTTACTATTGTCATCCTACCATTCATACACAAATTTTCAATTGTGATTCACAAATTGACACATTTATTTATAGTTTCAAAAATCCCCCCCCCCCCTAAAATTATGACTCCCCCTCAAAATTTGTTTTGATAGCGCTCTGAGTGTCATATCACCCCCTTCTGGGCACCCTTGCATTCATACCCTATCAACCAATTGAATAAAATAACAGATAAAACAGCTGTTTGCTCTAATATTTCCATTAACAGCTCATTTCAAACTTTGAAGCAATCATTTGTATTTCTAACTTTTAGGTTAGTTTTTTATTAAAGTGTAAACCTAAGCATTGCTGATTCTTTTAACCTTTTATTATAACTGGTGTTATAAAATATACGAAATAATTTGATTTGAACATTTAACATTATTTACCATCTTAGCTTTGGGGTTATTATTAATCCTACACCTTTATTATAAAGAAAACATAACATGATTATGTGTATAGAACGTACCAACGGGGTTGGCGTGCGGAGCACACAGGGTTTTCCCCTAGTTGTTATAATACTAGGAGAAGGTACCTGTCACAATTTGACCGGACGCAAAGAAACTAAGCTATGTTCCAGTTGACGCATCAGCCTTTAAAACCAAGTTCATGACTTTAGGTGATCTTGCTAATTAAACAGGGTTAAAGTCAGCTGACTTGTACCATTGTATTTGGATAACCTAATAGAACTCCGCTCCAATGCAATATTTTGTTCCACTGGAAATTCGACGATAGTGGCGTTATCTATTGGGGAAATGACGGAAGCTCTATGAAACACCAATGCTACCAATGATTTCTCCCTAGCGCTACCTCGCGGCGCGATCATGTACCATTTTCGCCCGTATGGATGCAAGATCTATTTATTATTCATGATCTATGCTTGTACAATCTATCACTCTACGACAAAGTCATTTTGACTCAAGTAGTTATTAGCCTACTTCCAAACCTAACCTCAAATTTCACTTAGTATTACATTGACTAACGCTGTGGCTGTTTCGAGTGTACCTCAATTCTCCATTAAAACATACTCTGGTGATAAATTGCCCCATTCTAGCACAAAAACAAAGGTTTTTTTGTAAATTAAGCCAAAACAATATATTAACTCGCCTTTGTGTTTGAACCAACGGAGTCACAGAAAGGTAAACTTAATTTCACACAGCAATTATTTTCGCGCTCCGATGCCTCTCGCCCCACATCACAAATTGCGTCACAAACCGTGGAGTTTTTTTGTAAAGAATAGCGAAATAAATTAGTGCACAAAAAATACACCTGTTGGAGAAGTCACTCTGGCGATAAATTGTCCCGCTGTTATTCAATGTGACTTGGGTTACAAAAAATAGTGAAAGCCGCAGTTCGGGCATGCGCCGTAGAGTTTTCGCGAACAGGTCGGGGTAAAGCCATAACAAGTTTTTGGTATTAATACAATAGTTACACAGAGTAGTACAATGGCTACAAAACAGGTATAACATTACAAGTTATCACAGAAATTGATTGTTTTAAAGGACTTTAATTTGAGGTATCACGCGCAATATATATTTGCAGAGATTTACTCTTTTAAAAATTAAAGATTTTTTGACATTTCATACTAGTAGTTCTGTGAACAGTAAACCTCGCTCGTTGGTTTAACAAATGTGGTTTTGAGCTTAGGTTAAAAATAATGTGCCAGTAAGAAAGAAAGCAAAAGGTTTAGCCAGTGAATCATTATTTTGCAATTCCCGCGATTCCGGGGTTTCTAGTTCTCGTTTTTTTCTTGAGCTTTAACTGCTAAAGATTTTCTTTTAGGAGGCATTGTGTTTTATGTAGGTTAATAATGCGTAAGGTAGCTACTGTACAAATATCGCGTTATTGAGGGAAAACATAGAATTAAATGTTTACATACTTAAATAACTAAAACTTAACAATGTATTTACTGTTCCATATCATAGTCCAATATTAGAAATAAATAATGAAAACAAACGATGTTAAAGCGTCATGATAGTGATCTCAACCGTCAACCCATGTACCAACACTTCCCACGCTGCCCAGCGGTAATTTTTTGTATGCCCTTTATCTCCGCGAGGTTTCATTTGTTTCATCTCATTTTGTAATTCAAGTAAAGCTAAGTCAAATACTTTTATAAAATAATATTTTACAAGTATACAGTTCAATTCTTTGATTTATCCTCTACACTTTCTTATAATAATATGTCATTTTTGGGCAAAGGATATATTCCTAAATTACTATTCAAAACAGGCCTAGTTTTGTTAGCAATCTTGTAGTAGGAATATAAAAACTGGTGTTTTCAAAATAATAAATTTGAAATTGGTAAATATTTTTATACAGTTCTATTTAAAACTAAATTACGAAACTTTTTTACATTTATGAAAACAATTACCAAAAATGTTTACTAATTTTTATGTATGAATAAAGTTGAACTTTTTCCTTTCGTTAATGAACATGCTTGTTTCTTGAGCTAATAACTATGTTAATATTACTTCAATCTTTTTTTACTGGTATATATGAATTCTATGAACCTTTATCTACAAAAAAGCTTTGGGACACTTTTGAATTGGTTTAGAATAAACGTATAAAACATGGTTGAAATATAAAAACTATGACGATTTTTAACAAATTTGAAGTTTACGGCAATTTTGTGAGCGTACCGTTAGAGGTACGGAAAAAATCAAGAATACAATTTTGTTGAAAATCTAATTTGCTACCCGGAAATGCTATTAGTTTTTAAATTCGACTTACGTTTAAGTCACAAACTGGCTTTGGAAAAAAGCTTACACTGAGAGATACGGTCCGGCCGCCAGTTTTATTTTATTTGAGAAGTTAAAAATGAAAAATGGGGAAAACCGTATATATACATGGCTCGACCTAAGAATAAGGAACATTCATGCAAAAAATCATCAAAATCGGTCAAGGCGTTTGGCCGTAATCGTGAGACAGACACATTACACACAGACGAAATGCCGAACGGTAGAGTTAAAACGGAGACCTCGCTTCGCTCGGTCAATTAAAGTGCTCTTAGTAAAATCATTAATTATGCCATACTTTAACTACTATGACACTATAGTCAGTGACATAACTGTGGAATTCGTTAATAAACTACAACGCGCTCGTTTGGATTTTCTATTTAAAACGTGATGATCACGTTAGTCCCTATTATAAACAATTATATCTTTAAAATTGATTAATTTAGATCTTCATTTAAATTTCATATGTTAACTACTTTGCATGCTGTCCTTCAAACTAGAGTGCCGACTTACTTGGCAAATAAGTTTGTTCTTGCTTCTGATATAAGTATAATAAACGGTACCAGATAACTGTCACATACTTTCTCCCAGTTGAAACGTTATACCTTCCCAAGAGTAGCATAGGAGGTGGTTATTTAGAATTGCAAAAGTAGGAAAATGTAACACACATCCATATTATATTATTATTATTTAAAATATGCGATCGATTTCGAACAAATTTGCACCAAACATGTCAATTAGGCCTGTATAGATGCACGAAAAAAGGTTTTGAAAATGTTTTGAAAAACAACCCCCTTTTGGCCAAAAAAACCCCAAAAATCAGTTATTATTATTATTTGTTTTTTGCATATGGTAAGGTACACATTAAGGGCTACAAACAAGTCAAATTTTAACAAAATCGTTGGAGCCGTTTTTGAGAAATTTTGATTTTTCTAGATTTTTTGGCCATTTTTGGGGGGTAAAACCCCTTAAAATCAAAATTTGAAAACAAACGCCTGGAGAGATTCTAGAACTACGCCTACATACCAAATTTCATCAAAATCGGACCGTTGGTATGGCCTCCAGCTCTGTACACATCCTAACAGACACACAGACACCACACGGACAGACATCACCAAAAAAACACTTTTTTGGGTTCAGAGAGCACCAAAACAAATAATTACACTGAAAATATTTTTGGGTCCAGGAAGCACCAACACAGATAATTCCACTAAACATTTTTTGGGGGTTCAGGAACCACCAAAACAGATAATTCCACTAAAAATTTAAATTCGAAAATTTGGACGAAAACAACACTTTCTCCATATACGACGTATAGGGGGGAGAAAGTAAAACAAGAACCCCGTCGGCAAAGCCAGTTTTTGGGTTTACCTTCAACAAAGTGCAAATTGTTTACTTTGCTAGTATACATTTTATGGTATACGAATGCATAGAATGCGTGCGTGAATATTGTTTGTTTAAGTGAGTAAACAGATAAAAGAACACTGTGGCGACAGAATCACACTGACTTGAATAAAAACCCCGAACCACAAAACAAAGAACAAAAACAATAACTAAACTACTAAATTGTAAGTTATGTTTAATACGCTACCCTTATGTACATCTCGATGACATGGTCATCATCCTCAGAGGGTTTTAACACTACTAAAGTCACCCCCCTGATGACCATACCATCGAAATATGCATAAGGGTAGCGTTATAAACATAACTTAGAATTTAGTTGTTTAGTTATTGTTTTTATTCCTTGTTTTGTGGTTCGGGGTTTTTATTCAAATTATTGTTTAAGTGATTTATTATAAATTGTACTTCAATCAATATGTCTCATATTGGACAATTTTATTTTGTAAAGTTTATAATACTGTATCAGTTTAGGATTTTTCTTTTTAAATTTTTACGTGAATTTTTCTTACTTTTTATTGTGTATGTTTGTTTTGTTTTAGGCTTAAGAGTGTCAATATTTATAC
>JAGFPH010022790.1:0-12358 GCA_018207615.1 Philaenus spumarius
TTACTTTCTCCACCCTATACGTAGTATATGGAGAAAGTATTGTTTTCGTAAAAATGTTCGAATTTGAATTTTCAGTTGAATTATCTGTTTTGGTGCTCCCAGAACCCCAAAAAATTGTTTAGTGCAATTATCTGTGTTGGTGCTCCCTGAACCCAAAAAATATTTTTAGTGGAATTTTTTGTTTTGGTGCTCCCTGAACCCAAAAAAGTGTTTTTAGAGTGGTGTCTGTCTGTCAGTCTGTCAGTATGTATACACGACCAGAAAGGACACTATTGGTCCGATTTTCATGAAATTTGGTATGTAGGTACTAAACCCTAATATCTCCAGGCATTTTTTTCATTTTTTGGAATTTTTAATTTTTAAGGGTAATTTACCCCTAAAAACCCATAAAAAACGACAAAAATGCAAATTTCTCAAAAACGGCTCTAACGATTTTGATCAAATTTTCAGTATTTATAGTGCTTAAGATGCCAAACAAAATGACACCACCCGCTTTTATCAAAACTTCGGCGTTTTATAATTATGGGGAAATGTTTAAAAATAAACAAGTTTGTGTTGTCAATCTAGCATCGCGGCAGCGGCCGCACGGGGTAGCACCACGGTAGCGAGCACGGTCAGTAATTCGAAGGTCGCGCGATCGAATCCCACCTGGGACAATAATTTTTTTATACGATTGACGTAGGTAGAATATTATTTTTTTGTTTTGTTCTAAAAAGTAGTAAATAAAATGATTAAAAACAATATTATTTTGACTACAGTAAGTTGGGAGAAAGTTTGTGTCAGTTAACTGATACCGTTTATTTTTAGGTAAGTTTTAAGATACAGTTGACTCAATCTTGGAATGTGTCTCAGAGAGAGTAAAAGAGAGGCCCAAAGCTTTGTTTCTTGTGTCCGACACCGGCAATACAACCAAAATAAAAAATATAAACCTCTGTTGTTTTACTGAATACTGTATACGTTATACGCTTTTTAACACGTTCACTGATAACGACGCACATGTGAGCTTGACACTGAACACTATGAGAAGCGGCCGACGCACAGTGCATAGCACGCCAACAACCGTATTGGAAGTATTTTCAATACACAATGCATTCGCACGCTAACCTCCGTATTGGGAGAATTTTCAACACGCACAGCATTGCGTGCTTTGCACGCCAACCCCCGTATTGAGAGTATTTTCAATACAGAAAGCATTATGAACTTTGCACGCCAACCCCCGTATTATGAGTATTTTCAATACACAGTGCATTGCGTGCTTCACACGCCAACCCGCATATTGGGAGTATTTTCAATCGCATAGCATTGCGTGCTTCGCACGCCAATTTTAAGCCTATGTACTATGTACGTACATGTGCGTCGACTTTAAAATATTATTGATTATTACGTAGAAAGGTTCAAAAATGAAAAAATTAAATAATTTCTACTCGTTTAGACTATAAATATAAAAAATAAAAGGTCAGCTCCTAGCATAGGAAATACGAAATTTGCGTAGCAGTGAACGTGTTAAAGGTTCTTATAAAAGATATGAACACATTATTTATAAACTAGCTTGTACCTGTACTCGCAGTTATGATTAAATAAATATCGCACAATCGGGTAAATACTGTGCCTTACCATTACACGGAATTTAAAAAATACTATTTTAGATCCGAGTTTCATGGCCAAATCGTCCTTTAGGTCTAAATTACTAGCTATGCACCAATAAACGCTAAAAGTCCCGTTGTCAGCCAGTTTATTACTCATAACTCCCGAACTAACATAAATAGTACAAAACAGGTTTTGTGTTGTATTTAACATTTATGAGTACATTTCACATTATAACGTACTGTTTTGATATATATTTGACGGTTAAACCAGCGTATACAGTAAATTAAAACACAGACGATCTTGTAAAAGTGTTAAGCTTTTGATCCAAATCAGTTGTTTTAATTATATTGCTCGCGTGTTACTTCCTTTCGCCAAACCCACAATTTTGTCCATAATGTTTACATTTCTTCAATTTTTTAATAAGAACCCTACATATTTCCGGGATAAAAAATTGCCTAGATTAATCACTGAAAAGTCCTATACATGCAAATGAAAGTTTCGACAAAATGTATTAAGCCATTTCGTAAATTAGCCCGGACAAACAAAAAGACATACACAAAATTTTGAAAATGCTTGTGTAGGTTTTGGTAAAGTGTGGATGACCATATGAGCTTAGAAAAAAGTATTTATTTCGAAATTACAGACAGACACTTCAATTTTATTTATATGCATATATATATTCAGGGTGTCGCAAAAACGTTGGCACGCTATAAAGGATCGGATTCTATACATTAAAATAAATGAACATAATCTATAACTTTTTTCACATCGGGTTAGTTTAGTCGCAATCCACCGTTCTTACAAAAACTCAATGTAACTCCGGAAATGTACCAAGTTAATACTTTATGTGGGTAGTATGTGGACCATGGATTGAGAAATATTTTGCGGATGTTTTAAAGTGATGAGCAGAATGCAATTTTGGAATGTACAAATACAGGACAGCAGAAAGGAGGGAATATTTTCTAAAATACCTTCAATCGTCCTATTTACTTTTCCGTCAAAAAATATAGTATAAACTATGTGCTGTTCTTACTCGTTCGATTCGAGTAATAATTGATCAAATAGTCCATCATTAATCAGTCGATCTTTCGAGCTCGTGTGAATATCTAAATAGTCGGTGCATTCAATTGTATTTAATTGAATGCTTACCACAACTTTCACCAACCTGGTGACAAACAATACAATGTGAAAAGAATACAAACTCTAAAACTGTAAACGCAGTTTGATTAAAAAGTTATAGTATTATGAAAAGTACCAGCGCAAAACCAAGGATGACGTCAAAACAATCCCAAACAACCGTAACGTATTCGTCACAGGAATTACCTCCCCCCCTGACCAAACAAAGGGTCGTACAGAAAATAGTTACAAATAAAAAAGTTAATCACATATATTATTTCTCAAGGCCATTTTTTTGTCGGTACGCCATAACTTCCTTAATACATCATCAAATTACATGAATGAGGCATCATTTTAAAGCTTTCCTTAACCGCTACACCGGAAAAATATACAAAATACAATTATAAGAAAAAATTTAAAAAAATTAAATAAAGAATCCGAAAGTAACAGTGATGTAAGATCAAGTAAGTTGTAGGGATATTTTCCTGGCGTTGGCAACACTGATGATAACAATACCAGCTGGACTGCTGCCGTTACGCCACTACATTGCTATTTTTAATTAATTGTAAGCGTGGTTATAAACAGCATTGTGGATACACCTATTTGTTGATGTTTACCTTCTGCAAGTTGGTAAGTTATTTAAAAATATATAATACCAATAACAAAATTATTTCTCTTTAACATGGATTTAAATTAATAAAACACTGTTATTAAGTTAGAATGCGAATGCTTCGCACGGGTCAGCTATTTCAACTAATTGCAAACAACTTTCTAGCAAAAACGTTTAATCTCTGGAACTACTAAACCGATTGAAAAACTAGTCTTACTAATATTTTCAGTATGAGTAACATAGGCTAGAATACATTTTGATAAAAACATTTTTTATTTCAATATTTCTAAATTTAGTTGGAAAAATTCTTAGGTTATGCAAAGACTGACGATCCAACACATATTTCTTGAATGTATTTACATTCATTCAGGGGTGCCCATCCCATCCAAGCCTCATGGTGCCATTCCCCCCCTAAATGTGACGGTTGCCTCCTATGAGCGCCCTGTCCTACGAGCGCCATGTCCATCTAGCGCCCACTCTCGGGTTGACGAGGGTCAGAGAGGGGTTGACAGGTCTAGGAGCTTTCCAACGAGCGCCGTATTTCTGTGTCACCCCCTTCGACCACCTGTACTTGTTAGTATTTACTGATCGATGAATTGACACGATCAGTGACATCGAAAAACATTCCTTAAATATGACCCATATGCTTGTATTTAAAACCTTTCTTATAGATAATCGCAACGATATATAGTTTATAATATTACAGTAACGTTATTTCAATAGCCGTTGTCGGATTTGTAAAACTAGAACTAAAAAAATAATAAAAATATAACAAATTATTTCCAAAAATATTCATAAACAAAATACCTCCCAAATCTTTTATTTGGTATTTTACCAGGTGCTATTTACTGAATAATTGCTTCTAGTAAGTTGCAGATACCTAAATATGAAACACCTCAATTCTGTCCTAAATTAAACGGTAATTTTTGTAAGCAGTGCCATACGTGTTATAAGCACGTGTATAAACAATTTAATATGCCAGTTTAAGGTCATGTCCCTCAAAAGGGTCGCCGGAATTCTACCCCCCGGAAAACTACCCCCCCAAGCAGGTTCCTACGTCATTTTGACGTCAGAGATCAGGGGGGGGGCAGTTTCGATATAATTAGAATAAAAAAAAACTAGAGGACTAACCTAAACTGTTTAGTCACAGTATGTTGCCGATAACAGTATAATAGGAACCTGCTTGGGGGGATAGTTTTCCGGGGGGTAGTATTCCGGCGACCCGCTTTTGGTAGGGGGGTAGTATTCCAGTCGCGGACACGGCTCCCATATTGGTTAGTTGGCAGATTTCGTGACGTCACGTTTCACCTGGGGGGTAGTTTTCCGGGGGGTAGTATTCCGCATCCCCCCTCAAAAGCGGATTTAATATTTCTAAATATAACTTGAATAGTTTAAAGAAAATGCCAACTTTAATACCTCTTAAATATTCTATTAGTGGAAGAAAAGTGCGAAAAGGTTCATTGTTAGCGCCAGCCAGGATTGCGTGCCCACTTATAATCAAAGGCACCTTCTAAATCAAGGTGGGCCTGTCACGAATCATCGCACATGGTATACGCATGCTTATATTACGTTTAATTTAGGGTTTTATAACATTTGTAGCTGATTTGAGGGGATTCATATTTAGGTCAGAAGTCAATACTACAAGAAGTACAGGTGGTCGAAGGGAAATGCGGCGCTCGTTGGAAAGCTCCTAGACCTGTCAACCCCTCTCTGACCCTCGTCAACCCGAGAGTGGGCGCTAGATGGACATGGCGCTCGTTGGACAGGGCGCTCGTAGGAGGACACCAATGTGACTACCCCCTTATAAACAATAAACCTTAACCTTAGTAGCTCTTGTATTGTATCGGTAAATGGCCTGAACCTAGCGCACTGTACATATCTGCGATATTAACCCAATCAGGAATCAGAGATTTTGTAGTGTTAAAATAACAAATATTTAACAGTATAAGAAATAGTTTATTCTAACAATGAATTATATTGCAGTACAGGGTGTTAGTAACCCCCCCCCCCCTAAATATGATAAATATGGGTGTTAGTAATTAATATGATAAAGTATAACTGAACAAGTTAAGAAAGTTGAAGATCTTAACGACCAAAATCAGTATTTTTGTTAATACATTGGCTAAGTCCAGAAATTAAGAAGTAAAACATGAAATTGTTTGTACAGTTTTCTATTTAACATTTACTTCTTCTAACTTCTGTAATTCTTTGAACGATTTAAACAATAAAAGTTGTTTTCTTCTTTATGTAGGCAATGCTCTGGTTGATTATGTCGTCATTTGGAATTGCTTTTAAAATGTCATTCTCAGAGGCTAGAATTAATAGACTAGACCCCATACTAGTATTTGTCACCCATACTGCTGTGAAGTCGATTTTGCCAAAGAAAGAAGAATTCTGTACATTACAGTTAAATTTGAGAACATCGCTTGATGACATCTCGCCGTCTGATGAATATCATGTCTGAAATGTTTATTTCTTTATACGCTACGTTGTAAAAACTACTGAATGTTTCCAACTCTGATAGGATGAGTTCGCTGTCAATGTTGTAATATAAACATAGATCATCTACGCTTGAATTGTTAAAAGTTGTCCCTTTTCAAGCTCATTGGCTACGTCAAGCAATCCCTCGTGGGGAAAATGTGATATTTGATTTATTATTGCCAATGATTTTTCTGGAAATCGGTTTTCGATTTGTGAGCAGAGGGAATCCAAAAGTGAAAGAAAAGCCTCAACCCTCAGTTTTTTAGTTGGTTCTGTAAAATTGTTTCATCAATTGCCAGCTCCATCATGAACCTTTTCCTTTTAATTGGCCTCTTTTCAGTGTCAGGACCAAATTATTGCTATAAGCAAATGTTGATATTTCATTAGGTATTTTGTCCCAATTTTCCTCACTTCGTATTGCTTGGAGTGCAATAATAATTGCAATAAAAAGTAAATTGTGCAAATAAAACACGTAGGGTCAGCCCGATAAAAAATTCGTTATGTAAAGGTTCAGAACTTGAAATTCGTTATATACAATAACCTATAATTAAGAATAATGTATAATTTTAAAAAATCATCCATGCAAAATATTGCACACCATTTTACCTTCTTCTATAATTAGAAAAATGATTTAGTTTTCAAAGTTTAAATAGTAACTTACTAAAGTAAGCTTTTATTTTTATTGCAATACATAGTGTTGCACAATGTTTACCTTTTTTCTGATCCTGAAATTGTCTTCGTGTTAGCCGTTGATGTCAGGTCTTGAGGGTTTCTATTTATAGGCTCTTTCTTAACGGTTTTAACAGTTCTTAATTGGTTTACTTGTCATGGATGATTAATGTTAAATGCTAATTTAACAGCAATATTAAGTTACAGAAACTCTAAATGCCCTCGGTGTAGGCGTACGAAAAGATGAATTATATTAAGAATGGTTTGTTGACCAAATAAAAACTTCAAAACTCATTATGAACAAATGAACGCAATAGGAGACCCTCAGGCGCCAGTTGTGGTGGAATGGACAGTGTGTAAGTGTAACACCGGACTATCAAGTATTCGCACAATTAAATATTTAGCTGCAATCCAATATTATGAATACGAGATGAAAAGATGGAACACTTCTTGTGTTTTTTTTTTTAATACTCAAATAATAATATGTGACATTTTTGTCACGCACGTCACGTTGCTGTCAAAAGTTTTTCAACTCTCCGCAATAAAATTATGAATATTTTGGCACCATCAGAGAAGTTTTCTACGATGTCTGTGAGTGCATATTCGTGTCCACAAACAAACACACATTTTTTTTATTGCTTTATCGTGTTCAGAGACCTTGAAAACGTCGAGAAAAGTCATAACAAGTGGGGGTAAAATTTTTAGAATTTTCGCAAGATTTCAATACTTTGGCGCTTTAATGCGAGCCGATGTAATTAATTTACCTTTCTTCGTGAGTTTTTTGGTATTGGTTGATCGACTTGTCTCAATGTACGGTGTCCACGGACCATCACCTTCTTTCGATTCAATCAATTTATATTTAATGTCAATATTGTTTTTAAACGTGTAAGAATATTTCTTTTTACAATGCATCAACCCCTTGTCATTGCGGTGCAACGTATTACATAACACTTCTTGACATTTATTTGTATTTGAACGCCCTTTTTAACGCTCCAAGTTCGCACGGCGGTAGGAAACGGGAAGTAAAGGGAGGTTGGGCACGACCACGATCCTACTTAAACCGAGAGATTGTACCGACAATGGCGACAAGGAACAAAAAATATCTTAGTTATAAATAGGTAGATTAATTTCTGCACTACCTATACAATAATAACAATACATTTCCCAATAATATTCATTTACTATTGTCATCCTACCATTCATACACAAATTTTCAATTGTGATTCACAAATTGACACATTTATTTATAGTTTCAAAAATCCCCCCCCCCCCTAAAATTATGACTCCCCCTCAAAATTTGTTTTGATAGCGCTCTGAGTGTCATATCACCCCCTTCTGGGCACCCTTGCATTCATACCCTATCAACCAATTGAATAAAATAACAGATAAAACAGCTGTTTGCTCTAATATTTCCATTAACAGCTCATTTCAAACTTTGAAGCAATCATTTGTATTTCTAACTTTTAGGTTAGTTTTTTATTAAAGTGTAAACCTAAGCATTGCTGATTCTTTTAACCTTTTATTATAACTGGTGTTATAAAATATACGAAATAATTTGATTTGAACATTTAACATTATTTACCATCTTAGCTTTGGGGTTATTATTAATCCTACACCTTTATTATAAAGAAAACATAACATGATTATGTGTATAGAACGTACCAACGGGGTTGGCGTGCGGAGCACACAGGGTTTTCCCCTAGTTGTTATAATACTAGGAGAAGGTACCTGTCACAATTTGACCGGACGCAAAGAAACTAAGCTATGTTCCAGTTGACGCATCAGCCTTTAAAACCAAGTTCATGACTTTAGGTGATCTTGCTAATTAAACAGGGTTAAAGTCAGCTGACTTGTACCATTGTATTTGGATAACCTAATAGAACTCCGCTCCAATGCAATATTTTGTTCCACTGGAAATTCGACGATAGTGGCGTTATCTATTGGGGAAATGACGGAAGCTCTATGAAACACCAATGCTACCAATGATTTCTCCCTAGCGCTACCTCGCGGCGCGATCATGTACCATTTTCGCCCGTATGGATGCAAGATCTATTTATTATTCATGATCTATGCTTGTACAATCTATCACTCTACGACAAAGTCATTTTGACTCAAGTAGTTATTAGCCTACTTCCAAACCTAACCTCAAATTTCACTTAGTATTACATTGACTAACGCTGTGGCTGTTTCGAGTGTACCTCAATTCTCCATTAAAACATACTCTGGTGATAAATTGCCCCATTCTAGCACAAAAACAAAGGTTTTTTTGTAAATTAAGCCAAAACAATATATTAACTCGCCTTTGTGTTTGAACCAACGGAGTCACAGAAAGGTAAACTTAATTTCACACAGCAATTATTTTCGCGCTCCGATGCCTCTCGCCCCACATCACAAATTGCGTCACAAACCGTGGAGTTTTTTTGTAAAGAATAGCGAAATAAATTAGTGCACAAAAAATACACCTGTTGGAGAAGTCACTCTGGCGATAAATTGTCCCGCTGTTATTCAATGTGACTTGGGTTACAAAAAATAGTGAAAGCCGCAGTTCGGGCATGCGCCGTAGAGTTTTCGCGAACAGGTCGGGGTAAAGCCATAACAAGTTTTTGGTATTAATACAATAGTTACACAGAGTAGTACAATGGCTACAAAACAGGTATAACATTACAAGTTATCACAGAAATTGATTGTTTTAAAGGACTTTAATTTGAGGTATCACGCGCAATATATATTTGCAGAGATTTACTCTTTTAAAAATTAAAGATTTTTTGACATTTCATACTAGTAGTTCTGTGAACAGTAAACCTCGCTCGTTGGTTTAACAAATGTGGTTTTGAGCTTAGGTTAAAAATAATGTGCCAGTAAGAAAGAAAGCAAAAGGTTTAGCCAGTGAATCATTATTTTGCAATTCCCGCGATTCCGGGGTTTCTAGTTCTCGTTTTTTTCTTGAGCTTTAACTGCTAAAGATTTTCTTTTAGGAGGCATTGTGTTTTATGTAGGTTAATAATGCGTAAGGTAGCTACTGTACAAATATCGCGTTATTGAGGGAAAACATAGAATTAAATGTTTACATACTTAAATAACTAAAACTTAACAATGTATTTACTGTTCCATATCATAGTCCAATATTAGAAATAAATAATGAAAACAAACGATGTTAAAGCGTCATGATAGTGATCTCAACCGTCAACCCATGTACCAACACTTCCCACGCTGCCCAGCGGTAATTTTTTGTATGCCCTTTATCTCCGCGAGGTTTCATTTGTTTCATCTCATTTTGTAATTCAAGTAAAGCTAAGTCAAATACTTTTATAAAATAATATTTTACAAGTATACAGTTCAATTCTTTGATTTATCCTCTACACTTTCTTATAATAATATGTCATTTTTGGGCAAAGGATATATTCCTAAATTACTATTCAAAACAGGCCTAGTTTTGTTAGCAATCTTGTAGTAGGAATATAAAAACTGGTGTTTTCAAAATAATAAATTTGAAATTGGTAAATATTTTTATACAGTTCTATTTAAAACTAAATTACGAAACTTTTTTACATTTATGAAAACAATTACCAAAAATGTTTACTAATTTTTATGTATGAATAAAGTTGAACTTTTTCCTTTCGTTAATGAACATGCTTGTTTCTTGAGCTAATAACTATGTTAATATTACTTCAATCTTTTTTTACTGGTATATATGAATTCTATGAACCTTTATCTACAAAAAAGCTTTGGGACACTTTTGAATTGGTTTAGAATAAACGTATAAAACATGGTTGAAATATAAAAACTATGACGATTTTTAACAAATTTGAAGTTTACGGCAATTTTGTGAGCGTACCGTTAGAGGTACGGAAAAAATCAAGAATACAATTTTGTTGAAAATCTAATTTGCTACCCGGAAATGCTATTAGTTTTTAAATTCGACTTACGTTTAAGTCACAAACTGGCTTTGGAAAAAAGCTTACACTGAGAGATACGGTCCGGCCGCCAGTTTTATTTTATTTGAGAAGTTAAAAATGAAAAATGGGGAAAACCGTATATATACATGGCTCGACCTAAGAATAAGGAACATTCATGCAAAAAATCATCAAAATCGGTCAAGGCGTTTGGCCGTAATCGTGAGACAGACACATTACACACAGACGAAATGCCGAACGGTAGAGTTAAAACGGAGACCTCGCTTCGCTCGGTCAATTAAAGTGCTCTTAGTAAAATCATTAATTATGCCATACTTTAACTACTATGACACTATAGTCAGTGACATAACTGTGGAATTCGTTAATAAACTACAACGCGCTCGTTTGGATTTTCTATTTAAAACGTGATGATCACGTTAGTCCCTATTATAAACAATTATATCTTTAAAATTGATTAATTTAGATCTTCATTTAAATTTCATATGTTAACTACTTTGCATGCTGTCCTTCAAACTAGAGTGCCGACTTACTTGGCAAATAAGTTTGTTCTTGCTTCTGATATAAGTATAATAAACGGTACCAGATAACTGTCACATACTTTCTCCCAGTTGAAACGTTATACCTTCCCAAGAGTAGCATAGGAGGTGGTTATTTAGAATTGCAAAAGTAGGAAAATGTAACACACATCCATATTATATTATTATTATTTAAAATATGCGATCGATTTCGAACAAATTTGCACCAAACATGTCAATTAGGCCTGTATAGATGCACGAAAAAAGGTTTTGAAAATGTTTTGAAAAACAACCCCCTTTTGGCCAAAAAAACCCCAAAAATCAGTTATTATTATTATTTGTTTTTTGCATATGGTAAGGTACACATTAAGGGCTACAAACAAGTCAAATTTTAACAAAATCGTTGGAGCCGTTTTTGAGAAATTTTGATTTTTCTAGATTTTTTGGCCATTTTTGGGGGGTAAAACCCCTTAAAATCAAAATTTGAAAACAAACGCCTGGAGAGATTCTAGAACTACGCCTACATACCAAATTTCATCAAAATCGGACCGTTGGTATGGCCTCCAGCTCTGTACACATCCTAACAGACACACAGACACCACACGGACAGACATCACCAAAAAAACACTTTTTTGGGTTCAGAGAGCACCAAAACAAATAATTACACTGAAAATATTTTTGGGTCCAGGAAGCACCAACACAGATAATTCCACTAAACATTTTTTGGGGGTTCAGGAACCACCAAAACAGATAATTCCACTAAAAATTTAAATTCGAAAATTTGGACGAAAACAACACTTTCTCCATATACGACGTATAGGGGGGAGAAAGTAAAACAAGAACCCCGTCGGCAAAGCCAGTTTTTGGGTTTACCTTCAACAAAGTGCAAATTGTTTACTTTGCTAGTATACATTTTATGGTATACGAATGCATAGAATGCGTGCGTGAATATTGTTTGTTTAAGTGAGTAAACAGATAAAAGAACACTGTGGCGACAGAATCACACTGACTTGAATAAAAACCCCGAACCACAAAACAAAGAACAAAAACAATAACTAAACTACTAAATTGTAAGTTATGTTTAATACGCTACCCTTATGTACATCTCGATGACATGGTCATCATCCTCAGAGGGTTTTAACACTACTAAAGTCACCCCCCTGATGACCATACCATCGAAATATGCATAAGGGTAGCGTTATAAACATAACTTAGAATTTAGTTGTTTAGTTATTGTTTTTATTCCTTGTTTTGTGGTTCGGGGTTTTTATTCAAATTATTGTTTAAGTGATTTATTATAAATTGTACTTCAATCAATATGTCTCATATTGGACAATTTTATTTTGTAAAGTTTATAATACTGTATCAGTTTAGGATTTTTCTTTTTAAATTTTTACGTGAATTTTTCTTACTTTTTATTGTGTATGTTTGTTTTGTTTTAGGCTTAAGAGTGTCAATATTTATAC
>JAGFPH010022794.1:908-12357 GCA_018207615.1 Philaenus spumarius
TGGGGTATCGTTTTATATGTTTTTGGGTACGAGAAACCCGATTTTGACAGTTAACAAATCGGATGGCGTTTTGGTCACGTTTTTAGTTCAAAATTTGGAAAATTCAGTGTGGGGTATCGTTTTATATGTTTTTGG
The DNA here is from genome assembly GCA_018207615.1 of Philaenus spumarius. Classification (NCBI taxonomy): domain Eukaryota; kingdom Metazoa; phylum Arthropoda; class Insecta; order Hemiptera; family Aphrophoridae; genus Philaenus; species Philaenus spumarius. The sequence goes on from JAGFPH010022794.1 coordinate 1,044, forward strand.
GTACGGGAAACCCGATTTTGACAGTTAACAAATTGTAGCGCGTCGGGGTCACGTTTTTAGTTCAAAATTTGGAAAATTCAGTGTGGGCTATCGTTTTATATGTATTTGGGTACGGGAAAACCGATTTTGACAGTTAAAAAGTCGTAGCACGTCAGGATCACGTTTTAGGACCTACATTTTTAAAATAAAGTGTGGGTTATCGTATTGTAGGTTTTTGGGTATGGGAAAACTGATTTTGACAGTCAGAAAGTCGTAGCGTGACTGATTTACGTTATAGATCAAAATTTGGAAAATTCATTGTGGGGCATCGTTTTATTTTTTTTTTTGGGTACGGGTAATCCGATTTTGACAGTTAGAAAGTCGTAGCAAGTCAGGGTCACGTTTTTAGACCTACATTTTTAAAATAAAGTGTGGGTTATCGCATCGTATGTTTTTGGGTATGGGAAAACTGATTTTGACAGTCAGAAAGTCGTAGCGTGACTGATTCACGTTATAGATCAAAATTTGGAAAATTCATTGTGGGGTATCGTTTTACAGTGAAACTTCCCTTAACGGACACTTCTAATTAGCGGACACTTCTTAATATCGGACATTTTTATATTCCCCGACCGAGCTCATGCTTTTATGGCCTTTGTAGTGTTTCTAAATAACGGACATTGCCAAAAACGTACACGGACACCAAATTGGTAATCAATAGGTTAGTCGAAACTTCCGAATTACGGACAGCGGAGTATAAAATGTTGCCCTTTTCTAAGAATTGTAGATGTCTCGAAACATTCAATGCAATGTTTGTTCATTATTTACCAGGAAGTTGACGTCCTGTTTACCAGGAATTTTACTTCCTGAAAACTAGGTTTCTTTTCTTTGCGCCATTTAATAACAGTGGTGGTTAAAACCTTTTACAATTCAGTTTGAATAAAGTTACCGTGAGAACAATGTGTATTGCGATGTCTCTGAAACGAAAGCGTTTAACTTTAAAGGGTCGGCTCTAGCTGTCGGCCATGTTGGCTGACACTCCATAACACCAATGTTAAATTAAAATCCAAATTTGTTATCGGATAATTATGAATGATATGTTATTTTAAAGCTATGGCCAATATGAATGCAAATGGCTTTTTCAAAACTAAGACAAATATTTTGTTTAATATTTATTAATAATTTAAAACATTGCTTTTTAATATTTTTTATGATGTCACTAAACGTGACATATTTTTTATATATTTTTTTAACGCTATTTGAACAATTGCGGGTTTTAAATGGATTTAGGCTGAGCAATGTCCGTGTAACCTACCGCCGCTATAGGGTGATTTTAAATATTTTTTTACGTTGTAACTATTAATTATAGCGAAAAATTACCAAGCAATTCGGATGAAGAATTTTGTCCCCAAGAGTTTGGTATTTTAAAAAAACGCTATTTGAATAATTGCGGGTTTAAATGGATTTAGGATGAGCAATGTCCGCGTAACCTATCGCTGCTATAGGGAGTCGCAGGTTGCTTTCTGTTTTACTAGAGCTGACCCTTAAGCGAAAAATGATCATTTACACCCTTTTTTAGTGTAAATGATTAATAAATAATGACTGTTATTTAATTTAATAATTTGTGTTTTATTGTGCATTTTTGTGAGAATAAACCATTATTCCTGTTTTTTACGCAACACTAATACAGTAATACAGTCAGCCCTTATGAAACAATTACAATATTTATTTCACTTTTATTATCGACCATATACAGTATGAATTTTTCTTTGTTACACAGCAGATTAACTGCTAATTGTACATCTACAGTACATAGGCCATTTGCAGTGCTTCTAAAAAAGGCAAATGTGGACAAAACGTGCGAACTCCGAAATTTTTGCATAAATCGCTTTCAAATGGGCTCAATAGTAAGCTCCTAAGTATCCCCCGAATATAACCTTGAGCTTTTTTTGTTATTAACAATTATATATATGCAATTTTGGTTTTTTGGAAATAACTCAAAAAGTATAATAGGTAGCAAAAAAATAGTTATATACTTTTTTGTGAGGAATTTTTATCGACGTTGTTTGAAATAAACGAAATTTAAATAGCTTGTCGTAATAAAAAGTTATTAGCAAAAAACCATTTTTTAATTTACAATTCAATTACGTGGCCCCTGTTTGGCCTAGGAACATGCGGTTTTCGACTAAAGATGGGTATTTTGATTTTAAGCCCACACATTTGTTTTTATGTATTCCCAAAATTGTCCCCTATTTACCCAAAAACTACCGGTACCTTAACGTTTCACCCACGGTCTAAAAAAAATTATCTGCGGAGTAAGCAGAAGGTTTACAACATAATATACAGTATAATAGGAAGCTCCGCCCATAAAAGTGAAAGTAACTTTTTCCTCTATAGACTTATAAACTGTTGGACCGATTTACGAGTGGCTTTTTGCATAAAGTTGCTGGTAGTCAGTAGGTTTAAAGCATTTATACTAGGGGTATCGCATTTGTGGCCTCCTCTCTTAAACAAAATTAATGATTTCTTTTAGAATAGATGATTAAATACGTTATAAACAATTGGGAAAGATTTTAGAGTTTTTCCTATGAAAAAAAAAAATATATATATTCTAAAATGATCTTTCGACGGTTTTTACTTTTTTTAAATAACAGGTGGCCCGTGGCTTATTCACGCACTTAAACTCGGGCAACCTTGTCAAAAAAGTTACCGGTAATCGTTGCCAAATATTTGACCCCCGCGATAAAGGTAGTAAATTCATTAATAATTTATGAATACTAACTGATCACAGTTTGGAATAATTAAAATGGCGAGCTTTATAACTGGCGGTCACTTTCTTCGTTTAGCTCTCGATCCTCACTTGTGCGCACGAAGCGGTGCACTTTCAACCGTCACAACTGATGGCAAGCACCTTAGAGATCATTGTCTTTTTATATTATACCATAGGAAAAACTGAAAACTTCCCTAATTGTGTTATAACAGGGACGGTTACATGGTTATCACAACACCAGTCAAAACAGTTTTTTAAGGCCTGATTTATTTGTTTGTTTTAACGCTACAAGCGCCAAATAACACTATACTAGAGGGTCGTCTCAGTCAGCCGAGCAATTGGCATATAGTACTATTGTATCGTCTGATGGTATTGAATATTCACCCACTAAATATCATCCAATCTGAAAACAACAAAAACCATTGGAAAGGAAATGTTTTAAACATTAATTTTTGTATTTATGAATTTGTTCTAAAACATATATTTACATATGTAAGCATCGTTTTTAAATTTGTAGTTGTCTAAAAAAATGAGGCCACGCGAGAAAACGCAAATAAAAGACACAAAACTTGATACTTTTCTAAGGCTCATAATCATAAGACAGACTTGTTGTGAAAATAATATAAGGTCACCTTTGGATTCATCAAGATTTGAACTTTCTAACACTGTCTTTCAATCATTTATCACTCTTATAATTTCTTAGATATGATGTTTTCTGTAAACCCTTAAGATTTGACAGTTTTTCAACCAATTATATTTTGTAATCGATATATCTAGTATAAATCGATATACTTGTACATTGATGTTTATATAGATTTTAGTGTAAATTCTATATTTTCGTTTGATATAAGGAAAACTTGATTTAGTGTTCATGGGTTACAGCTATAGGTCTTGTCTGTGAAGTATGTAGGCCTACAATTGCGCCGAGTGTCTTAGCCCAGCCAATAGAGCAAAAAGAAAGCTAATTTTGTTATTGAATTTAATAGCAAGCAACATCCACAGTGACTTTAAGGGTAGCATACAGGTATGCAAAATACAAAAACTGTCAGGCAAGGAGCTTTTGCGCATTTTGTATAAACAAAAATTACAATAAATTGGGACTTTTTGTTTTTTTCTTTAATATTATAAAAACTGATGAATAGATAACGATACTTAAAAAAAACATACAAATTGTTTTTTTATAGACCCTGATTGGACCATTTTTCTCTTAGAAAAGTCGGAAAAACGCTTAAAAATTACCATTTTTCAAAAGTTCACATTTGTTAATTTACAGTATTAAGAGCAGATCTTTCAGAAAATGATTGTTTTTTATGTTTACTTCAAACAGGAAAAAGATGAAATTTGTCCCATTAATAGTTTTTGCACAATTAATTGCAGTATAAAAAATTTTGACCATTATATTGCATAATGCGCCCAATTAACCTGAGTGGCCCGATTTAAATTTACCAAACGGATTCCGACAGTAGACATTAAAACCTACAGTTCAAATATCTGCGATTTTTTAATAAGGATGATAAAGTATGATAACAATGCTTCCGAACATAGCGCGAAACCAGTAAATTTGCGACCGACCGACGCGACGGCGAAATAGGCGGTGGTAGTGGTTTTAACACCAGACTACCGTTCTCTTCTCCTCCGCAATAATATGCATTAAGCCCCCTGCAGACGAGGACAATAGTGGCGGCCAATGGACCTAGCCATTAGTGGCCGCCTGTAACTGTCCCCGTGTGATGAGGTAATGGCAGCCTCTAGTTCCAGTAGCTACTGCCAGACACTAAACACAAACTGATTTGAGTTTACTGGACGTTGACGCGCCACTAGCGAGTCACGTGACCTACTTCCAGCCACTATTGTCCCGTGTTTTAACTGCACTGCCAGCCAGTAGAGCTCTAGACTCCGTCGAGAAAACCAGATTAAGTAGTTTTTTGAATTTCATTTGCAGTGTTTTTGTTTATTTTAAGTATATTTGTGATGTGTTCAAAAGGCGAAGACGTAAAGAAAGTAGCCTGTGTGAAGTGGAGTGCGGACAATATAATGGTTTTTTTGGAAATCTACAATAATAATTATGAACTTCTTTGGAACATTCGGCATTCTGAATATACAAATAAGTCAAAGAGGGAAAGTGCAATGTTAAAGTTAAGAGATGAATTAGTTGGGGAAGGAATTACTGTGCCGGACTTAGGCTTTTTGAGAGCTCGTGTTAAAGCTATTAAGTCAACATATAGAGCAGAACTTCTTAAAGTTAATGAATCGAAAACAAGTGGAACTGGTGCAGATGAAGTCTACACACCCAAACTCCCTTGGTTCGCTGCAGCAGACGTTTTCATGAGAGATGTTATCATCACACGCAAATCATATTCTAATTTGGTAAGTTTATTTTTAGTAGTTTATATAGAATAATGTAGGCTTTGTAATTTGAGAAAATAGCCTTACAAAATTTTAATTTAAGGGGATTCGCCACTATTAAGTAGGTTTTTTTATTTTTATATTTTTATCTTTGAAACTATTTTTATATGATTAAATACAAGTAAATAGGAGGGTTTATGAAAAAAAATATATACGTAAATTGTAAAACATTTATTATCCCACTAATTACATGCCAATAGCATTCATCTGCCAAGATACTTGCCCTTCTTTGCTAAAGTATTCAGCCAGTTTCTTTCTTTTTTCTGAAGCTCGTTTCGAATAGGTGTTTGTCGAGCGAGCAGTCCTCAATGGCGGCAAATCTGTTCCCATGTAACGCCATTTGCCGGGGTGAAAAAGTCCAGTTTCAGTGTCTTCTTGATCAACCCATTCTCTTTCTAAGTATGTAGCTGGTGACGTTGTACGAAGCCAATTGTGGAGAGTACAAGCACATTGTACGATTAAATCCACTGTTTTTAAATCAACTTCGATTTCTTTTCTAAATATGCGAAATCTTGCTGCCATTATTCCAAAAGCGTTCTCCACTACTCTGCGTGCACGTGATAAACGATAGTTAAATATACGTTCTATTAATGTCAAATTCTTCTTCGAAAATGGCTTCATTAAGTTTGGTGCTAAAGGAAACGCGTCATCACCTACAATCATGTAGTCATTAGGAAAATTTAGCGTATTGTTGTCCATAGCTGTTTTAAGCGATGACAATCGGAAAACACTACCGTCGTTGGCTTTTCCATTAGTACCCACGTCTATGTACAGAAATTTGTAATCTGCATCTACCAAAGCCAAAAGTATAACGCTATAACTTCCTTTGTAGTTATAAAACTCTGAGGAACTTCCAGGTGGACGTTTTATGGCAACGTGTTTTCCGTCTATTGCTCCACAACATAAAGGAAAATTCCATTTTGTTTCAAAGTTCTTCTGTATTTCCAGCCAATCTTCCAATTTTTGTGGGACCTGAAAACAAAACATTACTTACTAATAACTAGGCCTAGTAGAAAGTTTAAAAAAATATATGTCTTCTGTTTCAGGCTACACCGTCTATCAATGATGAATCTGATCTTTCTGATGGAACAGAAAATCAATCGGAATTGGTGGTTGGCACTGTTGAGAATATTTCTGAAGAAGAAAGACCTAAACAAACACCACTTGTTCCTGCGTTTCAACCGCAAACGGTGAAGAAACGACGCCTAAGCAAACTGTCAAAGGTTGAAGGTGCAATTGAAAAATTGCAGAAAATAACAGAAAGCCGGGCTTCTACTTCAACAAAAGTGCAGCCTGATGAATGTGAGGTTTTTGGTAAATATGTCTCGGCACAGTTGAGGGATCTTCCCATAGTTAACCGTCTAACACTTCAAGACAAAATGCAATCAATGCTCACAAAAGAGCATTTGAAGCTGTTGCAGCCCCCGAGACCAACCCCTTCTCCAATGCTGTCCGGAACCTCATCCTACTGTGGCGACTCCGATGATGATTTTAATAAGGAATATATATCTGAGGGCAGTTTGATTTATAGAAATTTAAATTGATATGTTCTAACACACTATTTTATTATGTAATTATACTATGTGTTTTTAATTATGTCATAGTTATTTCTTTGTTTAAAATTCATTATAATTAAGGTTGTGTATTCTTTAATTATAACTATAAGGTTAATTTAATTAAAATTTGCTATAAGTAAAAAAAACAACTTTATTACCTTTGCTATTAAGTGTCACTGCAAGGGACAACCTGAAAAATGTAAAAATATTTGCTGGGTTTTATTTAAAACAAACCAGTGATTTTTTACAGACTGTTTATAACTGTATAAAAAGGTATTACATTTTTTATTTAATTAGACTAAAACTTAACATAAAAGCAAAGAAAACTTGAGCGCTTACCTTCATATATTCTTGTAATGCAGTTGTTATTGCTTTAAGTACATCTGGCATAAAACTTGAAATGGTGTTGGCTGGTATTCTAAACATGATTGCGAGGGTTTGGTAACTATCACCAGTTGCTAAAAATCGTAAAGCAACCTGTAATTTCAAACGAGCAGGAATTGCGTTTCTCATTACCGTGTCAGTTTTTGATATTTTATCTTTAATTACATTTAATAGTTCAATAAACTGTTCTACACTCATTCTCATGATTTTCTTGAATTCTAATGGGTCCTCTTCGGCTAACTCGCTAATTATAGTGGACGAAGCTCCCAGATTATTTCTCCGACCCACCCAGTCTTTGACCCAGCACATCCTATTTTTATTCATTATATCTTGCAGCTCTTCACTTAAACAATGCACAATCCCACCAACAACCTCCTCAATAGCTTCATCGACTGCTTCCTCATAATCTTCATCAAACTCATTCGTCTCTAACATGTTTACCTCACACCGTCTCGTTTGCTACTGGCAGCCACTACAACATTTTTAGTGGAAGCCATTATTGTCCCCGTGTGTAGGTGTACTGTCCGGACAGTGCAGTGGCCGCCACTTCTGGACGCCACTATTGGCCGCCACTATTGTCCTCGTCTGCAGGGGGCTTTACACATACTAAACAATCATTTTCCGAAAGATCTGCCCTTAATATTCTAAATTAACATATATAAGATCATTTGAAAAATAGTAATTTTTAAGCGTTTTCCGACTTTTTTCGGTGAGAAATGGCCCGATCAGGGTCTTCAAAAACCATTTTGTAGGTTTTTTAAATCTCTATAAATGTCCCGTTGGAAGTATCGTGATCCATGCATAAATATTTATAATATCAACGAAAAACCCAAAATTTCCAAATTTATTGTTATTTTTGTTTATAAAAAATGAGCAAAAATTCCTTTCCTGATAGTTTTTGTATTTTGTATACCTATGTGCTACCCTTAAAGTCACTCTGGATGTCGCTTGATGTTAAATTCAATAACAAGAAACAATCTCTATTTGTTGGGCTAATTGTTTTACGGAGCGCGCCGCCTTATGGAACTGTATGACTTGAATAAGTGAGTGCATGTGTTACGTTGTTTTAAATTTAGCGAAACAAAGTGGATGTAGTGATCGTGTGTGGAATTATGATTTTAGTACCATTCCTGTTAACTCTTTAATAATTATTGTTTATTTTATTCTAACTAATTAATTAATTAATTTTATTCTAAAGAGTAAGAAATTCTTGCTCTTTCAAGACAATATATTATGGCCTATAAATGTATTAAAAACTATTTCATAGAGTTTATATATATTTTTTAATTCCCAAGACCCGTTGTTGTTAAATTCTCGGTAATATTGTTTTCAACTTCTTATGACCCCTCCCAAAATGAAATCCTGTATCCGCCCCCTGGTTATAACCTGTATAGTCTTGTATTATAAAGTAAAAATTCTAATTAAAAGAAAGAAGGATTTTTGTTTAAGAGAGGGAATTTTTAAGATGTTGGTTGGGACTTTTAGTGCTAGTAATAACCCAAACCATCCTGTTATCAGTGAGATTTAGTACACACTATTTGTACTAATCTTATACTGGCTCATATAAAGAGTTGAAGCAGTGGAACAACAAAACAAAAAAAGTTAAGTTTTCTGCAAAATTTCGAAAAATTCGCGTACATTAAAACTTTTGAACGATTGAAGATAAAACCATTAAATACCATATATTCCTGAAGGAAATTTAATGCTCTACACCTTCCTTTCTCATAACTGTTTCGTAGGATGAAGGGCTCAAGCGTTAACTAGTCAAATAAGACAAAAAACGTGAGTCAACAATTGTTTTTCAATTATAAGTGATATTGTGCAAACTATGTTTGATAGAGAAAAAGGAATAGAATCAATCTTCTTGCAAATTTTGTCAGCTTTAATTTTGTTTAAATTTATTATCGCCAGATCGCATAGTTTTCGAAATAATATAGGCCTAAGCGAAAACCCAAAAAAAAGCACCTTCTACGTGCTCCTTTACACCCAACTCAACTACTAGTGTGCACTAAAAGTAGATTTATAATATACTAAAAGAATGTTTACCAATCAAAATCATGTTCCAAAGTAAAACATTGCATTCTTTCCATTTCCCTCTACAAACTTTTCATTGACTAGACTTTAAGTTACATTTTTATTTATTAATACAAGACATGCTGTAACGTCATTCAATTTGTCTTCAATTTGCATTAAACTGTATTAATCCAGCCTTTTTACATGTGTTATAACAACTGCAATTTTAGTTGCCATTGATTTATAACTTTCCGTCAGTTTTCTACAAATTCCAATATAAACCAGAGTTTAAAAATTTGGGTATGGATTCAAAATTATAAATAATACTTTTTGAATGCCTAATAAAATAGAATGTGTCCTACTGATATTGAATACAATGGTAATTTCCCAACAATTGACAATTTATATATTCCATTCGATGTGTAGCACTGGTTCGGTGAATACCTGTTTTGAGTTATTCGTGTTGTCTCTTTCAACTCTGATTTTGTTTAGGTATGTTGAAATAATGTGATTTGATTTTGGTATTTTGTGTTCTGGTTAAAGTATAGTTTTCAATTTTTGTTTAGTGTTTATTTTAGTGTAAGGTAGTTTTAAGCCCTTGGTAGGCCTCAAAATTTTCCAGATACCTGGGCCTATTTTAGGCCTAGGGTAGGTAATATGTCATTAAATGACACAGAAAAAATGGATGAAACAGCAGCAGCAGTTAATTCAATTATTAATTATACCACAGGTGAAATAATAGTTAGCACCAGTGGAGAGCATTCTAATGTGAACATAGAAAATAATAAGACACTTGTCTTAGAAGAAAATAATCCTAATAAAGCAACTAAAAGACCCTATATAAGTAGCCCTGTAGGTAATACATCCCCTCTAAGAAAAAAGGGTAGAGCTAGGCAAAGGCAGTATAACCCCACAAGCATAGGCCCATTTGAGGTGATCATAAAATCAAAAGACAATAGACAAAGAATTTATGCAAAATATTAAGAAAATTATAATGAATGTATGAAAAGTTAATAGAACAGCCACACAACCTTAAAAAGATCACACTTATAAGGTTTCTCTTCTGTGTGTGTCAACATTTATCTTTTATATGTTAATAAGTAGCACATTTTATTTAACAATATAATTTACATTAAACTGTCATATTATTTTACAGAACAGCTGTTTTCTTGTTTTAATTTATTTATTTAATACCAATGTTTTAATGTAAACTACAGAACAGTTGTTTTATGATTTTAATGTATTTATTTAATACCAAATGTTTTAATCTAAACAAAACAGATGTTTTTAAATTCTTGTGTATTTCTTATGGGCATTTTACGTTTTTCGGGGACCCCAAAAACTCCTTATAGTTTTAAATTTTAGAAAAAAACTTTTATTTTTCCCTCGTTCCTTGAATCGATACCTCTCCCATCATCCTCCGATTTACCTAATTCCCACAATTTTGAATCTAAAATTTCGCTTACAGAATTATATATAAGGATATCTCGAAAACCGCTAACTTTAATGTCAAAAAATGTCACAAACTTTATTTAGAAAAACTCGAACATTTTACAAGCATGTGCTTCAGAAAAGAATTGGCATCCTACTCGAAGACTAAAAATCAAAATAATCCTGGTTATATTGGAATATTGTCTTCTCCCATTGCGCATACTGAAGTTATACATAGGAGTAAGTATGAAATTCCTCCTCAAAGAATTGGCTGCCAGAGATTTCTCCGACTAATTTTTATGTGCTACGAAAAAGGAGTCAAAATAAACCAATCCTTTTAACAAAAACAATGAAAAAGTCTGGATTTATTAATTGCAGTTTGTGCATCGGCTGGATTTCTTCTACAAATAACCTACTATTTCTCTAGTAGATACTAACTTACATTTTATTCCAAATCAAATTATCAATAATAAACTACGTCAAAAACTTTATTTAGAAAAACCCGAACATTTTACAAGCATGTGATTCAGAAAAGAATTGGCATCCTACTCGAAGACTAAAAATCAAAATAATCCTGGTTATATTGGAATATTGTCTTCTCCCATTGCGCATACTGAAGTTATACATAGGAGTAAGTATGAAATTCCTCCTCAAAGAATTGGCTGCCAGAGATTTCCCCAACTAATTTTTATGTGCTACGAAAATGGAGTCAAAATAAACCAATTATTTTAAACAAAAACAATGAAAAAGTCTGGATTTATTAATTGCAGTTTGTGCA
>JAGFPH010022795.1:0-12356 GCA_018207615.1 Philaenus spumarius
ATAATTATGGGATGTGACCTTTTATATAGTTTACAGGCAAAAATAAACATGCAAGAAAAATTTGCAATGTTCAAAATAGGTCAGGAAAATGTTAAAATCCCGTTTATTGATAAAAAAGTTGCAATAACACGGTTAAAAGGAAAATGTTTTAATATTAATTCCCGATACTATAAAACCAATAAAAAGAGCAATTTAATTAAATCGGAGGTAATTGAATCCGACGAAATCGAGGCAACGAATACTACACTCAAAACAAATAAAGTAAATATTAATCAAAATAGTATGAACGAGTTAGTAAACAAAGCTGAAATTGTTAATGGACCGGAAGTAGGCGAGACAGGCATTAATGATGAAATGGAAGGGAAGTGCGGCAGCAGTCAAGACAGGAAGCCGGAGACAACAGCTAGGAAAAACAATAAGGTTAGGATACAAAACGAAGAGAGGTTGAATAAGATGATATCGAGGGAGGTGTCAGTTCAACGAAGGAAGGGGCAGAAAGCCAAACAAAATATCGTACCGAAGATGCTATCAAAAGAAGCCAAGGACGAGATTCCGCGTGATAGGGCATTAAAAAGGGTTAATGTTCCAATTAATGTTAGGTATAATGGTGAAAAGATTCCAATTACCAACAAAGCGTCGCGGCGCAATCAATGTATCCATAACTGTGAATATTCTAGTAAACGTTGTAATCCAAATAAGGCGAAGTCAAGCACTACACTACACTGCAATTTTTCCGACCACTCGATGAATAATAAAAATAATAAAAAATATGAAAACAATAAACCAACTCATAAACAATTAATATCTGTAGGAGGAGCAGAAACACGTAACCAAAATTTACCGTTAAATATGCGTGGAAAAATATCGAAAGTTAGATTTAAAAACACTGCTACTTCCGATGTAAATAAGACTAAGTTAAGTAGGAAACACGTTAGGTACAAAGTGGAAGTAGGCCTAATGGAAAATCAGCTGTGTGGTCTCAGACAAGGAGGGGAGACGGTAACCCGAGCAAAAGGGCATGTAGCGGTTCCAATGAAGAAATGCAATAAAATAACTTTGACAAAGGAGTATAGTCATGGTACTATACTTACGGAACAACATGAAGACCAACGGAGAGTGCGAATCCAACAAATAAGGATGAATCCAGGTTTTATACAATTATTGCAGGATTGGAGAAACAGACAGATGGCAAACCCTGAATGCGTAGAAATAATACAGGATATTGTAAATAAAGTAGATTATAGAATTGAAAATAATGTATTATGTAAATTTGTAAATGGAATATTGAAAATTGTAGTACCAGAGAACACGGTAAAAGAATTTATAAAAAACGTGCACGAAACGTACGGTCACGCAGGAAGAAATAAGATATATAACATGATTAAAAATAGGTGGCATTTTAAATATATGAACAACCGAATTATGGAAGAGATTAGAAAGTGCGATATTTGTCAAAGAGCGAAATACCCAAACCATATATTCAATAAGTAAAATTGTCATCCAAAAATAAATTAACACTGTAAATATTATTGTATTGAAGAAAAGATAGGCCTAATGCATAAAGTGATTAGCCATACTGGGGAATCCCAAATGTAAATATTTTGATGGTATGTAAACACAAGCGGTGCGATGAGTTTGTAAAGGGCAGAGAACAAATTAGCCAGGAGGGGATGTTTGAAAACAGCTGAGCGGAAACAAGATCAAGGTCAGGCAGTGGGGAGAGAGAACACAGTACGCTGCAATGAATGAAGTAGGCCTAAATAAATAACGCGACTCATTGATAGGTACAGGGTAAGGCCTAAGCACTTTTCGAATACACGCAAAGGCATTGCTTGTTGTTTAAAGTAAATTGTACATACAGATCCAGGAATAAAACGTTTGAATGCGATCTACAAACAATTCAGGAGCCTGGAATGTCCTAATATACGAGTAAGGGGTATATAGGGGTTGCATATTACTTGAAAAAAAGGTAATTATGCGTAAAATTAGTTAGGAGAGTCTAAGTAGTTAGGATTCTGGAAGGAAGAAAGTAAGCTCTAACCTAGGAATCAATTAAGGAAAGAAAACTGTAATGGAAAAATATAAAGGAGGATACTAGGGAAAAGCAAAGGAAAACTATTTAGTACACTTAAAAAGAAAAAAAAAGAAAAAAAAAAAAAACTCTCAATTATTATAGTTGAAGCCATTTAGGCAAATAAATAAAAAATTGTCAAACCATAAAGGGTAAAATAATGTAAAACGTATAAAACGCGGATTATAAAAATTCGGGAAGTATGAATGCGGGGAAATAACAGTAGTATAAAAGCGTAACCCAGTAGAATATTGTTAGTTTGTTATCAGGCAAATTAAAATGTGTCCCTGTATTTATATAAGTAGTGTACAATATAAACATGTGTTTTCAGTGGAAGTGAACTCATCCAGTGAGCATTTCAGAAAGAAATGTATACCAGGGTATATTGTGTAAATGTAATTTCAGAGTATGGAGAATAAGAAGAACAATGAAAAGTATTGTATGAAATGTATAAAAATATTATGAGTATGTGATATGTAAATTGTTAGATTAGGAAGGCAGAACTAGATATAAGAATGTAATAAGATATAAGGAAAATGAAAAAGGAATGCTATTATATTTAGAAGGTTTCAATATCTTGGGTTTTTGGCGGAGCCGATCAAACCAGATATCTTAAGAGGGGTAGCTTACAACGGACAAAACTCGTTGTAGGTCTTGAGTTTAAATTTGCAATTAATTTTGTAAGTTTGAATAATATGGACTTGCCGGGAGTTAAAGCCAAATGTAGGTCACGAGATCAGCATGTATACGCGGGCGGTCTGTTATCGGGTAGAATTAAACTTTTGGACCCTGCCTGTCTGAAAAGGATTGGGAACTTATAAAAATTACTTAAAAGATTCCTACGGGAAGCCAAAATCCAAGATTTGAATAAAAAATAAAAATCTTCGGGAAATGCATTACGCTAACCGCGGGTGTATTTACTGCAAGATCAGATATTAAAAAATCATAAAGTTACGTAAGATACGAGCTTTCAAAGAATGAGAAAATTTTCAAAATTCCTCTAATTTAAAAAAGAAAAGGTCTTTTAGGCTTTTATTAAAAAGGCCTAAAATAAAGGTGAAATAAGTTTTAGCGAAATTTTGTCATATAAAAAAGTTAATGGTAATCCATAAAGTTTAAAGGATAAAAAAGTAGGTTAAAAATAAAGTTTTTTAAATTCTAACTAAAACAAGTTTTAGTATTGATAAATGTAATTCATAATGTAAAAGAAAAGCTAGAAAATTTATGAAAGGAAAAAGGTGATAGATTTTGCACCTTTACAGCTAATTAAAAATTTAAACTTAAACTTTTAATAATTCAAAATGGTAAATAATATGCAAATGAAGTAGTTATGTAAAAATGATCCAGTATTTGAAATATGTTTCGGGAGTAAAGTAAAACCCTAGTTTGTGAAAAATCGTTGAAGTCCCTAACCTCACAGCAAGACAACCAGAAGCAGAAATGAGATGAAAATCCGGCTAGTAAATGAAAACTAATGGACAAGAAAAATGGAAAAAGAAAAACCGAAAGAAGTGTAAAATTAAGACTTTTCCGGGAAAAATCGCCGCGGAAAAACGCGCGCGGGTCGTGTACGCGAACCAGGAGTCGTACGAACGTCACTCGAGTTCGTGTGGAAAGGTAACAACAAGCTGAGGAAAATGATGTCAGTTTCAGGAAAATCGGATAAACCCTGGAAGAGTTATATGGAAAAAGGATTTCCATAGCACAAAACTGAGGGAAGCCAGATAAGAACGCAAGACAGTAGAGGGGAGGTCCAAAGACAAGACTGATGGAAGGAGAACAGGGTGACCAGTTTACGAAAAGGGGCGTACTCAAAGAAACAATAGAAACTTAATTAAAACAAAGGCTAAATCATGTTACAAAATTATGAAAAAATTATAATAGAATTCAGGATGAAAAGTTACGTAGACTAGTAGTTTGAAATTGGCGAAAAAATGGATTTTAAAGCATTATGGAAATACAGTGGTAGAAAGCTTAGGTTGGCAATGAAATAGTGCCGAAAAACCTTATATAAACGATTGCTCGGGGAAACTCAGGAGGCTTATTATTTCGGCGACGTAACATAACGCATCACGCATCGGGCCTTATTACTTTTTCGATGTAATGTAACGCATCGCGAGCAGATACTTGTTTTTTATAAAATACTTTAGCGTGCTAGAAGCTGAGTATTTTCTTCGTTAAACTTTAAATTTTTATAACAAGTAAGAAGAAACGGCATTGCGGTTATCATCTGGGATGCAGCAATAGACACCGCATTAACTCTACAAAAACTTCAGTGGCAACTTAGTCTATACAAGTTGGCCTAACTTGGGATTTTCTGGAAGAAATACATAGCCTACAGGACAGCTGATACATGGAGTGATTCGTATAGCTTCCGGACAGGACTCCAGGACACCACCAGGCGGCCACTAGGACATGCAACTGTAGCTACGAGGGAATAGATGAACCGGGATAGCAGACACGGCATCACCACATCCATCTTTAAGAAGACATCCATCATACATCCAGACAACCCTACAGGACTCCACCTTCACCCACAAGACAACTCTATCAGCACGCAGAGCATCTGTAGCTTGTCATCACTAGACCGCGTTCGCGGATTTAACCACCAACGTCGCGACGCCTGGACAAGTGTGAAAAGGTCGGTAGAAGCGTAAAATACGTTAGTCCCCATTAAATTGCCTGAAGTAAATTCAAATAAATTTATTTTAAATACTGGGTTACTTAGGATGTTAGATTAAGAAATATT
The DNA here is from genome assembly GCA_018207615.1 of Philaenus spumarius. NCBI lineage: Eukaryota > Metazoa > Arthropoda > Insecta > Hemiptera > Aphrophoridae > Philaenus > Philaenus spumarius. The sequence goes on from JAGFPH010022795.1 coordinate 4,821, forward strand.
TGTAATTAATTAAAGAAGTAAATTCATTAAATCGTAAATTCAAATTTTCATTAAAGTATAAATTAAATGCAATTGAGTAATAACATATTAAAATAAACTATAATAAATTAAGAGATTAGTTCTGCCTTATAGTTTTAGAAAAGTTATTATTTTATTTGAGAAGAAAGTTATTATTTGGTTTTATTTGGAAAATATTAAATACAAGAATTTTGTTTTATGTTTAAAATTAGAAAAAGGAAATTATTAAAATTTTATTTTGTTTTATAAAAGGTTATTATTTACAAAAACACCTAGTATTCAAATATCCCAATAGTTTATGAATTTTAGATTAAGAATTGATAAAGTGAAATTTCATAAAATAATTGCAAGCACAAATAAGCAATTTACAAGGTTAGTTCCAGTGTACTCACTCTTCAGAGGTTTACAAAAAGTAAAATTATTAACTTGTGTTCTTACTGAGCTAAAATTAAAAATAAATTACTGGAAGTATAAAGTAAAGGTTTTTGTCAGAATAGTCAGTGAACTGAATATTCGACACATAGTTATTTCACCTAGGCCAAACAAAGTGAGATTGCCTATAAGACTTCCAGTAGGTGGAAATAACTTATTCTCCAACGAAGAATTCACAATTATTCAAAACAAAGGTTATTCATTGTAGAATTGGCGCTGCCAGCGTGAAAAACGACGCGTTGCAGTTGTGGCCAAAACAAATTATTCTACAACTTAATTCCTCTAAAACCGTTGTTCGTTGTAGAATTGGCTCCCGAACGTGGGGCAGAACACGTTGAATTGTTCCGTTGTAGAATTGGCGCCCTTCGGTGTTGGCCGATTTCACTGGTGGTTAAAAAGTTAACCAAAAGTAAAAATAGGTCAAAGAACTAACGTAAAATTATTTGTGCTTAAAACTGTGTATGTTAGCTTTAGAATTGTGTTTAATATTAAGCCATACTACTGCTATTTCCCGTGTCTGAAATATTTCCCGGTTTCGTGTCGTATTAAGGTTCAGAGGGGGAGTGAAAATTAAACAAATAATAATAATTAACCAGTATATTAAGTTTGTCGCGTTAAAATCGGAAGCTTGGGGGGCGTAGGCCTAAAAAATAGGTGTAAAATTAATTAAAAATAATTGGGAGTTTTCCGACGCGACAGATAAAAACAAATTTAAAAAAATTTTAAACAATTAAAAACAATTAAATATAATTAAAACAAATTTTAAACAATTAAAAAGTAAAATGGCGGATAAGGCGATGAAAGAGTTCTTCGAACAATACAAAAAGGATAAGGAAGAAAGGGCGAAGAAAGATAAAGAAGAACTGGAGGCCAGGCGGAGGGAAAAACAAGAAGAACTGGAGGCCAGGCGGAGGGAAAAACAAGAAGAACTGGAGGCCAGGCGGAAGGAACAACAAGCAGAACTGGAGGCCAGGGCGAAGAAGGAAAAGGAAATAGAGAAGGCCAGGCGGAAGGAAAAACTAGAAGAACTGGAGGCCAGGGCGAAACGGGAGGAGGCCAGGCAGCAGAGGGAACAGGAAGAACGGGAAAGGAAAGAGGAAAGAAGACGGCTCAAGGATGAAAAAATCCGGGAAGAAAAGGCAGCAGAAAGGCTACAGCGAGAGAAGGAGCAAAAAGAATTATACAAAGTTATTTCTGGAAAGCTGGGAGACCTGGAAAGAAGCCTGGAGGAAGAAAGCGTGAGGTGTAAAGAACAACACACTAAGGGAGAAGAGAAGATTAGGGAAATTGAAGGCGCTATCCATTTTCTGGAGGAAACCACAACCACCATAAAGGACAACGTAGACAAAGGGTTTCGAACAATGGAAAGTCGGGTGCAGAGCGTTGAAAAAAAGATAGGAAACGTGATAAGCCAGGGAAGTGGGAGTAGGAATGTAGGAATTGTAAGGCCGCGGTTTGACAGCGAAACAAATAAAATTGAATTTTGGGGAAATAGTAAAGAGAGGCCGAAACAATTTTTAAGAGAAATAGAAGGGTTAATGGACGAGTTGAATCCTTATTTAGAAGATAGGGAGAAAATAAAATTCATAAGACGCCATCTAAAGGGATACGCACTCGAATGGTATAATATAACAGATCGCGAAGAGATGAAGTATGCCGAGTTTAGGGAGGCTTTTTTGAGTAATTACTGGTCGCTCCAAAAACAAAAAGCGGTCAGGAATTATATAGAAAATAATAGGTATGTAGAAAGGGGAAACGCTAGCAGAACCGAATATTTCTGTATGGTAGTAAACAAAGCGCGAGATTTAGAACCCCCCTACCTGAAGGTTTCCTTGTATTCACGGTGATGCAACATTTCAGCGAGCAAATAAGATTAGCCAGCATAGGTAAACCTAGCGAAACCATTCAAGACGCGATAGATTTCTTAAATAATGTAGACATGATTGAGGAAAATCGGCGAAGTAGACCCCAGGACGCTCAGGAAACGGAAAACAGGCATAATTTCACACCTCGGAATAACCCACCAATCCAAAGATCCTATGCTCAAAACCCAAGTAACTCTAATCACCCAAACTCCGATAAACCACGTCCTTCCAACTCAAATCCTAACCAGAAGCCGAAAAACTAAGAAATGAGGTTCTGACAAAGGATAGATTTTTTCGGAATGACAGGGCCGATGAAAAAACAAAAAAACAAAGAAATAATATTAAAAAAGTAAATACGCGTGTAAACACCGAAAATTTAGGAAATAAAAAAGTTACTCCTTGTAGTAGAATCGAACCTGAAGTAGGCGAAAAAATCGTCGAAAAGGAGCGCGAACGTCAGCCTAAGCAGTTAGGTAGTTTGAATGTAAATATTAGGGAAGACTTGTTAGATAATAGAGATGAACCAGTTATAGAAGAAAAACCGTTAGAAGAAATACCCGCGATTCCAGTAGAACTTGGAACGAATGCTAGTTACATGGAAATTGACACCGGAGCCGAAGTAAGCGTTATCCAGCAAGATTACCTCGAGCAATTGAAGGCGGAAGATGTCAAAATCTTAGAATTACCGGTAGCGTGTTTGGAGATAATTGGTGCATTAAAAGGAAAGGTGCAAAAAATCAGCAAGCAAGTCCTAATCGAAGTTAAACTGGTTGACAAAAGCGTAGATTTACAATTTTTGGTAGTAAAAGGTCTAAAATCTAGGATAATTATGGGATGTGACCTTTTATATAGTTTACAGGCAAAAATAAACATGCAAGAAAAATTTGCAATGTTCAAAATAGGTCAGGAAAATGTTAAAATCCCGTTTATTGATAAAAAAGTTGCAATAACACGGTTAAAAGGAAAATGTTTTAATATTAATTCCCGATACTATAAAACCAATAAAAAGAGCAATTTAATTAAATCGGAGGTAATTGAATCCGACGAAATCGAGGCAACGAATACTACACTCAAAACAAATAAAGTAAATATTAATCAAAATAGTATGAACGAGTTAGTAAACAAAGCTGAAATTGTTAATGGACCGGAAGTAGGCGAGACAGGCATTAATGATGAAATGGAAGGGAAGTGCGGCAGCAGTCAAGACAGGAAGCCGGAGACAACAGCTAGGAAAAACAATAAGGTTAGGATACAAAACGAAGAGAGGTTGAATAAGATGATATCGAGGGAGGTGTCAGTTCAACGAAGGAAGGGGCAGAAAGCCAAACAAAATATCGTACCGAAGATGCTATCAAAAGAAGCCAAGGACGAGATTCCGCGTGATAGGGCATTAAAAAGGGTTAATGTTCCAATTAATGTTAGGTATAATGGTGAAAAGATTCCAATTACCAACAAAGCGTCGCGGCGCAATCAATGTATCCATAACTGTGAATATTCTAGTAAACGTTGTAATCCAAATAAGGCGAAGTCAAGCACTACACTACACTGCAATTTTTCCGACCACTCGATGAATAATAAAAATAATAAAAAATATGAAAACAATAAACCAACTCATAAACAATTAATATCTGTAGGAGGAGCAGAAACACGTAACCAAAATTTACCGTTAAATATGCGTGGAAAAATATCGAAAGTTAGATTTAAAAACACTGCTACTTCCGATGTAAATAAGACTAAGTTAAGTAGGAAACACGTTAGGTACAAAGTGGAAGTAGGCCTAATGGAAAATCAGCTGTGTGGTCTCAGACAAGGAGGGGAGACGGTAACCCGAGCAAAAGGGCATGTAGCGGTTCCAATGAAGAAATGCAATAAAATAACTTTGACAAAGGAGTATAGTCATGGTACTATACTTACGGAACAACATGAAGACCAACGGAGAGTGCGAATCCAACAAATAAGGATGAATCCAGGTTTTATACAATTATTGCAGGATTGGAGAAACAGACAGATGGCAAACCCTGAATGCGTAGAAATAATACAGGATATTGTAAATAAAGTAGATTATAGAATTGAAAATAATGTATTATGTAAATTTGTAAATGGAATATTGAAAATTGTAGTACCAGAGAACACGGTAAAAGAATTTATAAAAAACGTGCACGAAACGTACGGTCACGCAGGAAGAAATAAGATATATAACATGATTAAAAATAGGTGGCATTTTAAATATATGAACAACCGAATTATGGAAGAGATTAGAAAGTGCGATATTTGTCAAAGAGCGAAATACCCAAACCATATATTCAATAAGTAAAATTGTCATCCAAAAATAAATTAACACTGTAAATATTATTGTATTGAAGAAAAGATAGGCCTAATGCATAAAGTGATTAGCCATACTGGGGAATCCCAAATGTAAATATTTTGATGGTATGTAAACACAAGCGGTGCGATGAGTTTGTAAAGGGCAGAGAACAAATTAGCCAGGAGGGGATGTTTGAAAACAGCTGAGCGGAAACAAGATCAAGGTCAGGCAGTGGGGAGAGAGAACACAGTACGCTGCAATGAATGAAGTAGGCCTAAATAAATAACGCGACTCATTGATAGGTACAGGGTAAGGCCTAAGCACTTTTCGAATACACGCAAAGGCATTGCTTGTTGTTTAAAGTAAATTGTACATACAGATCCAGGAATAAAACGTTTGAATGCGATCTACAAACAATTCAGGAGCCTGGAATGTCCTAATATACGAGTAAGGGGTATATAGGGGTTGCATATTACTTGAAAAAAAGGTAATTATGCGTAAAATTAGTTAGGAGAGTCTAAGTAGTTAGGATTCTGGAAGGAAGAAAGTAAGCTCTAACCTAGGAATCAATTAAGGAAAGAAAACTGTAATGGAAAAATATAAAGGAGGATACTAGGGAAAAGCAAAGGAAAACTATTTAGTACACTTAAAAAGAAAAAAAAAGAAAAAAAAAAAAAACTCTCAATTATTATAGTTGAAGCCATTTAGGCAAATAAATAAAAAATTGTCAAACCATAAAGGGTAAAATAATGTAAAACGTATAAAACGCGGATTATAAAAATTCGGGAAGTATGAATGCGGGGAAATAACAGTAGTATAAAAGCGTAACCCAGTAGAATATTGTTAGTTTGTTATCAGGCAAATTAAAATGTGTCCCTGTATTTATATAAGTAGTGTACAATATAAACATGTGTTTTCAGTGGAAGTGAACTCATCCAGTGAGCATTTCAGAAAGAAATGTATACCAGGGTATATTGTGTAAATGTAATTTCAGAGTATGGAGAATAAGAAGAACAATGAAAAGTATTGTATGAAATGTATAAAAATATTATGAGTATGTGATATGTAAATTGTTAGATTAGGAAGGCAGAACTAGATATAAGAATGTAATAAGATATAAGGAAAATGAAAAAGGAATGCTATTATATTTAGAAGGTTTCAATATCTTGGGTTTTTGGCGGAGCCGATCAAACCAGATATCTTAAGAGGGGTAGCTTACAACGGACAAAACTCGTTGTAGGTCTTGAGTTTAAATTTGCAATTAATTTTGTAAGTTTGAATAATATGGACTTGCCGGGAGTTAAAGCCAAATGTAGGTCACGAGATCAGCATGTATACGCGGGCGGTCTGTTATCGGGTAGAATTAAACTTTTGGACCCTGCCTGTCTGAAAAGGATTGGGAACTTATAAAAATTACTTAAAAGATTCCTACGGGAAGCCAAAATCCAAGATTTGAATAAAAAATAAAAATCTTCGGGAAATGCATTACGCTAACCGCGGGTGTATTTACTGCAAGATCAGATATTAAAAAATCATAAAGTTACGTAAGATACGAGCTTTCAAAGAATGAGAAAATTTTCAAAATTCCTCTAATTTAAAAAAGAAAAGGTCTTTTAGGCTTTTATTAAAAAGGCCTAAAATAAAGGTGAAATAAGTTTTAGCGAAATTTTGTCATATAAAAAAGTTAATGGTAATCCATAAAGTTTAAAGGATAAAAAAGTAGGTTAAAAATAAAGTTTTTTAAATTCTAACTAAAACAAGTTTTAGTATTGATAAATGTAATTCATAATGTAAAAGAAAAGCTAGAAAATTTATGAAAGGAAAAAGGTGATAGATTTTGCACCTTTACAGCTAATTAAAAATTTAAACTTAAACTTTTAATAATTCAAAATGGTAAATAATATGCAAATGAAGTAGTTATGTAAAAATGATCCAGTATTTGAAATATGTTTCGGGAGTAAAGTAAAACCCTAGTTTGTGAAAAATCGTTGAAGTCCCTAACCTCACAGCAAGACAACCAGAAGCAGAAATGAGATGAAAATCCGGCTAGTAAATGAAAACTAATGGACAAGAAAAATGGAAAAAGAAAAACCGAAAGAAGTGTAAAATTAAGACTTTTCCGGGAAAAATCGCCGCGGAAAAACGCGCGCGGGTCGTGTACGCGAACCAGGAGTCGTACGAACGTCACTCGAGTTCGTGTGGAAAGGTAACAACAAGCTGAGGAAAATGATGTCAGTTTCAGGAAAATCGGATAAACCCTGGAAGAGTTATATGGAAAAAGGATTTCCATAGCACAAAACTGAGGGAAGCCAGATAAGAACGCAAGACAGTAGAGGGGAGGTCCAAAGACAAGACTGATGGAAGGAGAACAGGGTGACCAGTTTACGAAAAGGGGCGTACTCAAAGAAACAATAGAAACTTAATTAAAACAAAGGCTAAATCATGTTACAAAATTATGAAAAAATTATAATAGAATTCAGGATGAAAAGTTACGTAGACTAGTAGTTTGAAATTGGCGAAAAAATGGATTTTAAAGCATTATGGAAATACAGTGGTAGAAAGCTTAGGTTGGCAATGAAATAGTGCCGAAAAACCTTATATAAACGATTGCTCGGGGAAACTCAGGAGGCTTATTATTTCGGCGACGTAACATAACGCATCACGCATCGGGCCTTATTACTTTTTCGATGTAATGTAACGCATCGCGAGCAGATACTTGTTTTTTATAAAATACTTTAGCGTGCTAGAAGCTGAGTATTTTCTTCGTTAAACTTTAAATTTTTATAACAAGTAAGAAGAAACGGCATTGCGGTTATCATCTGGGATGCAGCAATAGACACCGCATTAACTCTACAAAAACTTCAGTGGCAACTTAGTCTATACAAGTTGGCCTAACTTGGGATTTTCTGGAAGAAA
>JAGFPH010022796.1:0-12356 GCA_018207615.1 Philaenus spumarius
ACACAAAGCATTGCGTGCTTCGCACGCCATTCCACATATTGGGATTGTCTTCAATACACAATGCATTGCGTGCTTCGCACGCCAAACCTCGTATTAGGGGTATTTTCAACACACAAAGCATTGCCTGCTTCGCACGCCAGCCCCACGGTAGAATCCACCACATTTTCTTTGAACCGGGTACTTCTATGGTATTTCACGTTTTGATCGATTTTGGGGGAACCAAGCGAGCTATAAGGTCGCGTAAAAAAACGAAATGTGCAGAATAACATCTTACATTTATATTTTTAGAAAAAACTCTAAAAAAATTCATTCTCTTAGTAAAAACCTCAAAAAATAGTTACTTCCGGTCAAAAAACTTACTTCCGGTTGTTGGATTTTTTTGGCTAACGAACTCGTCCGAGCCACTTACACAACCAACACGTGTACCAAATTTGGACCAAATCGGACTTAAAATGCGACCGCTAGAGTGCGAACACATATATACATATATATATATATATATATACACATATATATATACATATATATATATGAATTTTAATGACACCCCAAAACGTGTTCTTGGGACCATGATCGGTGCTCATTTGCTACTCCCGACCTTGGGTCTCACCATAAGGGCCACTGCAATAGCTCATTTTTCCTATGGAAATTCGCTAATTATAAACAGAACCTTGAGATTTCAATTTACAAAAATACCAATAATTGAATTGTGGTATTACTTAATAACTATAAAATTAAATTCACAAAACTTATAAAGAATAAAATGGATAATATTGTCATAATGACTCGAAGTTAGTAATAAGTTACTTAGTGTTAAGCGTACAATGGCTTTTAGTAAGAGCACTTGACCATTTACCTTAATACGAGAGAGTGCATTTGGTCGTTTGTCATTGTTAAAGTAATATACAGTAATGCAATTTGTATTAGGGAACTAGTTCTACAAATGTATCAACCATACAAATCAAAAGTCAGTGTGAAACCAAAACAGTATTTCAATATTTTTGAAGAAAATAATGTTTTGAAAGTAACTATTATAATGGTCACCCTTGTGTGCTTGGAAAGCCATCTCTTGTGCTTGCACAATTTTATTGCAAGATAAATAATTCGACCACGCAGCTGGACCGCTGACGTGAGTTGAGCAATTTCAAAAATTAAGATTATATGCCCATGTTTTAGGGTTTCAACCAACAATTTAGGAAATAGGTCTACTCACAAAGGCGTTGAACAGCTGTCTGTGTGTACACAATATATTAGTAGAATTTGTTTGCGCCTAGTGGCTTCGCGAGTTTGCACACACTTGGCTTCGAACCGGGTACTTTTATGGTATTTTACGTTTTGATCGATTTTGGGGGAACTAAACGAGCTATAAGGTCGTGTAAAAAAACAAAATGTGCAGAATAACATCCTACATTTATATTTTTAGAAAAAACTCTAAAAAAAATTCACTCTCTTAGTAAAAATCTCAAAAAAAAAGTTACTTCCGGTCAAAAAACGTACTTCCGGTTCTTGGGTTTTTTTTGCTACCGAACTCGTCCGAGCGACATACACAACCAACATGTGTACCAAATTTGAACCAAATCGGACTTAAAATGCGGCCGCTAGAGTGCGAACACATATACACATATATATAATACACATATATATATATATATATATATATATATATATGATTATTAATAACACCCCAAAACGTGTTCTGGGGACCAAGATCGGTGCTCATTTGCTACTCCCGACCTTGGGTCTTACCATAAGGGCCACTGCAATAGCTCATTTTTCCTATGGAAATTCGCTAATAATTTTATGCAGTCTATTAGGGTAGTTCTGATTTTTGTATAATATGTTGTATTGGTTGGTATACTGATGAAAAATCCAAGTTTTCTAATTCCCCCCCCCCCCCATCACCGGGGGCGACGCCATCTTGAAAACACCATGAAATGTTTGAACTTGTCCCAGTTTTTTTAAATATCTCTTAAAGTATTAGTTTGACAAAAAAAAATGTAAATAGCTTTATTAAACTAGATAAAATTATCTACAACTTGAGACCAACTTGAAGTTTATAGACATAATACTTCTAGAGATAGACCTCTTTGAAGTTTGCAATTTTTTCTAAAAAATTTTAAAAGTACAGATTTTTGGTCGGTTTTTGCTCGATAGTAGGTAAACGGTGAATCCCACGCCAACATGTCAGACAAAATGTTAGTGAAATGCGTTCTTCAGCACTTAAGCAGGGGGAGATGCCTCTTACGTTTGGGCTGAAGCAAGATGGCCTAGATGCCGAGACTATAGGGTGTCAATTAAGTCTGGGTATGGTTCAATATTTCGTATATAAGGAAAATTTGAAGGTAGATGTGATTGAGGAACCTACTCTATGTAACTTTGTTTTTTTTTTTAATAGGAAGGTGGTCATGTGACATCATTTCGATGTAGAATTTCAAGAAAAAACTAACGGTGAAATTTGTAAATCCATAAAAATGGCGGCCAAAAAACAACGAAATCATGTTTTCCGATTTTGCCCCATTTTGCTGTACTATTTTTGTTTTAATATTAATTATTATTCTTTTTGGAATTAAATAAGCTTTCGAACGATATGCCACACAACGATATTTTTGAGTATTTAAAATTTTTGAGTTACAGCCATTTTGATTTTTTCAAAATTGATTTCGAGTAGTTCAACCAAATATACAAATTTAGGATAAACAATAGGAAACAAGACCTCACTTGGCCGCACTGTTTCTATCTAGTAGAACGTACACGTATAACTTGCGCCATCTGTTGGAATATTTTAAAACTAACTTCAGAAACGTACTAGGCGAACATTGCAGTATGCTGTAACTTTTAGTAATTATTTAGAAGTCTAACAGCTGTTTAGGATTTTCATCTTATTTGTGTTTACAGTTAATACAGTTAGCTGTAACACAACTTGTCTTTTTTAATCGAGAAAGTCAACATTCACGGTGCGCGCGAAAGTTTGTTAGTGTTGTAGATGTTTTTTATGTTTATCAAGATAAACTTGTCAAATTATACTGTAGGACTAAATATGTATCGTGTACGTACAATTTTTGTTTTAGTTTGACATTAATTTTGTAGCATTTGCTTTTCTAGGACAGAAACAAAACTTGTAAACAAACAGAAAAACAGTAGCCTACATGGTAGTAGTTAATTAAAAAAATGTATGTAGACTGAATTTAAAATACATGGCGCTTTTTTGTTTTGTTATATATAGACCTAGTTTTGAAGAAATTTTTCACAAATAATAATAGACAGTAGGTACTAAACAAATATAAAGTATCTCCTAAAATTTTCGTAAAAGTTATAAGTGTGAGTGAATGTATTTTTGACATTATTTTTTATTTGAACTTCAAAAAAACTGCCTTAAAATATAAAATTGTCATGACATAATATGTGCGGTAGTTGATTAGTTTCAGTGGCGTATATAAGGGGGGGGGGGGGGGGGGGGGGAACAATCACAGGGGAAATACTAATAATAATATTTAGAAAAAATACAAATTTAAAAAAATAAAATCTAAAAGTTTGAAAATACTGCTGTTTTATACCGTTTACCCTAAAACCAGCAACGTTAACAAAAATGGATTTTTTGGCGTTTGCAAGCATTTTTTCAAAAATTCGTCAAAAATAGTAAATATACCCCAATCCAAAATTAATTGTATAGTACCTTTTTTGTAGAGAAAGGTTCAAAGAATTTATATATGCCAGTAAAAAATGATTGATGTAAAATTTACAAAGTTCAAGAAACAAAAAATGTTTAGTTACGAAAAATTAAAGTTAAATTTTTGGCACACATTACTAGTAGTAAACATTTTTTGTAATGTTTTTCTTAAGAGTAAAAAATGTCGTAATTTAGTTCTAAATAGAACTGTATAAAAACATTTATCAATTTCAAATTTCTTATTTTGAAAACAACAGTTTTTATGTTCCTACTACAAGACTGCTATCAAAACTATGCCAAGTTTTAAACGTAATTTAGAAATATATAATTTGCCCAAAAATGAAATATTATTATAACAAAGTGTAAAGGATAAATCAAAGAATTGAACTGTATACTTGTAAATTGTCTTTTCATAAAAATGTTTGACTTAGAATTATTTGAATAACACCTAAAATTATTTGAATTATTTGAGGTTTAAATATAGAAACCTCCCATCCATACAATGTTCATAAATGTTACAACGTAAAACAAAAAAAGACAATAAATTCGCTAAAATCGCGCTTTTTCAACATTCTCTGGGGTAAGACCCCCGGACCCCTGATTGCAGTTGGGGGATCCCTCGGTAGTGTCTCCTTCCAGGTTAATCACCCCGAAATAAAATCCTATTTACGCCACTGATTAGTTTTAATAGTTTGAATGTTAACTGAATATAATTGACAAGATTGCCATTTAAGAGAATTATAATACAGTAAGCTTTTTCATTGAGTTTATTCCAATTTAATACGTTAAATTTGAAGGTAGAAAACTAAAAAACAGGGAAAGATTTTTTTAAACAAAATTATTAAATATTATTAAGTCTTAATTAAGTATACTGGTATCTACATTTTTACTTTCTCCACCCTATACGTAGTACATGGAGAAAGTATTGTTTTCATAAAAATGTTCGAATTTGAATTTTCAATTTCGGTATATTATAATACGTCTACTAATCCTGTTTTCATGGTATTATCTTACCTTGTTCTACCGCAGTATTCACCCATCATCAGGAACAATTTACAAAAAACACATAAATATATATTGCACACAAAACACAATTGAATTTTCAGTTGAATTATCTGTTTTGGTGCTCCCAAAACCCCAAAAAATTGATTAGTGCAATTATCTGTGTTGGTGCTCCCTGAACCCAAAAATATTTTTAGTGGAATTTTTTGTTTTGGTGCTCCCTGAACCCAAAAAAGTGTTTTTAGAGTGGTGTCTGTCTGTCAGTCTGTCTGTATGTATACACGACCAGAGAGGACACTATAGGTCCGATTTTCATGAAATTTGGTATGTAGGTACTAAACCCTAATATCTCCAGGCGTTTTTTTCATTTTTTGGAATTTTTAATTTTGAAGGGTAGTTTACCCCTAAAAACCCATAAAAAACGACAAAAATGCAAATTTCTCAAAAACGGCTCTAACGATTTTGATCAAATTTTCAGTATTTATAGTGCTTAAGATGCCAAACAAAATGACACCACCCTCTTTTATCAAAACTTCGGCGTTTTACAATTATGGGGAAATGTTTAAAAATAAACAAGTTTGTGTTGTCAATCTAGCATCGCGGCGGCGCGGCGGCCGCACGGGGTAGCACCACGGTAGCGAGCACGGCCAGTAATTCAAAGGTCGCGCGATCGAATCCCGCCTGGGACAATAATTTTTTTATACGATTGACGTAGGTAGAATATTATTTTTTTATTTTGTTCTAAAAAGTAGTAAAAAATAAAATGATTAAAAACAATATTATTTTGACTACAGTAAGTTGGGAGAAAGTTTGTGTCAGTTAACTGATACCGTTTATTATAAGATAGAATTCATTTTCAAAAACGCTGCTATATATTGTATATATTTATTATTAATACAATTTAATGTTACTTGACTAAGGGTTATTTTTTCAATCAAGGTTTAAACTCATGATTAACTTACATTTGGTTAAAGTCTAATTTAAACCAAAATCGCATATAAAGTAGAGTTCCGCTGTTCCGAACCCCGTTATTCCGAAAATATACGCCTATTCCGAACAGAGTTCAGAAAAAAAAACTGATTTTTTAAAACATAAAATTAGGAAAATTAAAAAGACGTTCGTGAAAGTCGTATATTTATTGTTACGTATAAAAATAAGTCAAATAGAGACATCCATAGAGCCTAAGCTTGATGAAAACTTTGAAACCAAATTGGAATGAAAGCGGGTTTTGTTTCCTTCAAGTTTTCTATCCGTTTTGCGGGAAGGAAGCTACGGTAACAAGACATCTGGTGAAAATGATACTGGGTCCGCCAGAAAGAAGGAAGGATTAGGTAGGACGAAATTAATACATATGACCTTTTTTGTTGAAAAATACCTCCCCTACACGGTGGTATTTTTTATTTTCCTCTATCTTCATACCAGCTCGAAATATTAAGGATAATCGAAAAAAATGATAATCGATTTTTTTTTTCGACTTTGGGAAATCGATAGACTGGTAAACTTTTTTTTATGTTAATCTACATACTTTAATGTACTTATAAAAAAAATTCAGCCGTATTGCAAATTACTGGTAGTTGTAACCTATACCGACTGGGCTAATTTGGGTCAATCCATTTTCTCCTCCAATTTCGTTATCTCGAACGAATTTAATTTTTTTCTCGATCTTTTTTTAAGACGATGCGGTACTAACGGACAGACTGCGGGATGACAAAACGGACTTCGAACAATCTATCCCTTCCCTTCCGTTTTTAGAAGAAAACAGAATCGTAACGCAACGGAAGGAAAATAAACGGTACCAGGAACTGGCACATACTTTCTCACAAACACATTTAAATTACTAAACAGATTCACTGTGACTTGTAGGGTTGTGTAGGAGAGTTGATTTTTTATTAAAGTAGAAGATTAACTAATAAATATTATTATTATTATCTAGAGACAAAACTATTCGATCGATTTCGAACAAATTTGCACCACACACGTCAATTAGGCCTGTATAGATGCACGAAAAAAGGTTTTTTGGAAAAAATTTTTTTGAAAAATAATGCCGTTTATGGCCAAAAACCCCCAAAATTAGTTATTATCATTATTATTAGCTTAACGAGAATTTTTAAAAAGATGCTGTTTTTGCATGATAGGGTACATTAAAGGCTACAAATAAGCCAAATTTTATCAAAATCGTTAGAGCAGTTTTTTTATAAAAAAAATAATAACTGATTTTTGGGTTTTTTTTGCCAAAAAGGGGCTTGTTTTTCAAAAAATTTTAAAACCGTTTTTCGTGCATCTATACAGGTCTACTTGACATGTCTGGTGCAATTTGTTTAAAATCGATCGAATAGTTTTCGCTCTAGCTTTGTATACATACAGACATACATATAGACATACATAGCCTACATACAGACAGGCATTTTGTACAAACCACTTTTTTGGACTCAGGGGGTCCCAAAACGGATATTTCCACAAAAATCTCAACATCGATTTTTTTTGCGATCACTATACTTTCTCTATACTATAGTATAGTGAGAAAGTAAAACGGGTGGTGTAAACCTACACTAAGGCGAGGTCTAGAGCATTTGCCGCTACTTGTGATATGAGTTCAGTTTGAGCGTTCACCTCCTCCTACCTTTCCTCCGAGCCGATCAACTCTATTAGAACTGACTCTAGCAGATGCCCCCACACTTAATTTACGCCTTAACAACAATACATTGATATTATTCATGAAATCCTCCTAGTCCGAATTCCCGCTAAACTAATTTTTAAACAGCTGTCAACCTACAGTACAGTTTCAACCGTAGTGGCGCCGTGGTCTGGGTTCCGATCTACGTCAGTGGGCGGGTTTAACACTGCGCATCCTCTAAGTGATCATTACCGTATTTTCTATACTTTATTTATTATTGCTTCGGACTTGGGACTCGCGTTGGGGGGGGGGGGGGGGGGGGTTCACCCCCGTTTTTTCTTTTTGGGGGGGGGGGGGGGGGGGGGGGGGGGGGGTCGTTAGCACACTGTTGTCAATTTTGGCGTGGACGGGGGAGGTTTTGACACAGCAGATGCCTACGGCACAAGTGTTTTGGTGAGACTGGAAACTTTTTCCCTGTCTGGGAAACGTGACAACATGGCTTGATTGTAAACTCGCCAGCCACCCTCTAATTGGTCGGAGAGCCCCTGAGGTCCTGCTACCCCGGAAAGGAGGACAAGACCGAAGCAATAATAAATAAAGTATAGTATCCGTGAATATAACCAAGCGCATTCGCTATACGCTATTATTTTGTTACTGCTATAAGTGTTTTTTATTTGTTACGTTTATCTCATGTTAACTAGTTTTATTTGTTATTATGTTTTGTTATTTTATGTTGAGTTCATACCGTACCAGGCGATAATAACAGAACCGGTTGTTGGGTTATGAATAAACTGTTGTTAACACAAACTATTTTAGAATGCTGTAAGTAATGAAAGTTTAAATATTCCACTTTCACTGTGACAAATCCGAATTTGTTACTTTTACTTTGTGTGCAGTGAACTGTCAAACAAATTAAAGAGAGGTTTAAATAGGCTGGCTATTTTTTGTGTTACCCTCACTCCCTTTCTACGGGCCATTGTTTTAAAGACTTGTGATTATTAAGGTGAAAGCTTATTGGGTTTGCCTAACACAAGGTTTGATAGTAGTACCAATGGCTTTGTGGAAAAATTTACTAAACATACCCATTCCATACCCATTCTAAAACACTACTTTTTAAACATGATGTTATTTAGCTTCCAAGAATGTAATTATTATAATAATGGGTAATTAATTACCTTATTTTTATCCGTCGAGCACTCTAAAATATATCCTTTCTGGATTACCGGTTTCGGTGGTTCATGCCACCATCATCAGATCAACCTCATAAATGATTCATTCCACTGTTGTGGAACACGTCGTAATAAACTATACACAATTAACATAAAACATTAAAAAACACAAACACTTGAACAAATTTAAATATTTACACTGAAAAAACGACTTCGCACATTACATGAGGACTCCTCTACACATGTCATTTCCCTGTGTAATTATGTGTAATTATATAATATTAAATTATATAAAATATTTCTGTAAAAAATATGTTATTTAATTTTTTTTATAAACAATTTTAGTAAAATCTTTTTTTAATCATTTTAAAAAAATTTATTATAGGAACTAATGTATATCCATACTACAGGTTGTACAATGAAATGTCCTCTTCAAAATAAAAAATAAAAATTATGAGGCTATCTCAAATACAACTTGAGTTATGTCTGCCACAGTAAATGAAAACGTGAGAAACAAAACTTTCGGAAAACGGCCTAGAAAAAGACTCAGTTATTTGGAGAATATACATGTACGCGTTTCGTTATTAGATAAAATAAACTAATTATAAGCATATTATCTATACTTATTATGTATCAAATTGTTCAGAAAATCACAAAGAACGAAACTAGGTGAAAAAAATTTAATTTTTTGTCATTTTTATCAATATTAAGGTGGAGTACCCCCTTAAGGATTCGCCGAGTAAATTTGAAAAATGTATTACCGTTTTACTTCCACGCGTCCTTCAAAACACTACACTATTACTACAATCCGCCTACGAGACTTCACCGCTGAGTATAGTACGTCTACCAGACGTTACTTGTAAACAATAAGTCAGAGAGCGGCATGAATTACCTTACCTCAAGTGAAAGGTGTCGCGAAGATTCCGCACAGCGAAAAATCCGTACAACCGGAATTTAGCGAAAATATCGCACAGCCCACTTAGGTTGACGTTTGACGATGGTGAGACAACATTTGGCAGTCGAAAAATGCGCACAACACCTAGAACCCTCGCGTTGGCAATACATATAAAGGTTATTATTGCAGTCACAAAATTAGTTAATCTAACGTAATATACATCTAAAAAGTGGAATGAAAACAATATCTTAATATGTTCACAATGTTAGTTTAGGTTAGGTTATTGTTATTGTTGCCATGAGTATAGGTGTAACTAATATCAGCTGATTATTCACCAACACTGAACATCTTCAATTAGCTGAGCTATGTATTTTAAATTGATAAATATTTTAAATGGCTAATTGGCATATTTAAACTATCTCTAGGCCTACGCCCAACTTTCTTTTAAATTATTTGTAAATTTTAATATTTGTTCTAAAAAATTGAGGAAACATTCTTTAGTCTGATACATAAGACGCAGCGTTATTTTAAGTAGTTAGATTTGATAAAAAAAACATTATTTTCATTAATATATTCAAAAAAATTTATTTTATATACTAGTGCAAAAATATTCCTTTTTTAAAAACTATCATTATATTTTGTTGTAATAAAATAAATTTCTTTACTCCACATGGTTGGTAATCCGAATTACACAATTGATTTAAAGAAAATTAGTTTTTGAGAAATAATCACGAATTTTGTTTCCGCAAGGGTTAACCCTTGTCTCATCCTCGTCAAAAACATCAACCTGGTGGGCTGTGCGGTATTTTCTCTAAATTTCAGTTGTGCGGATTTTTCGCTGTGCGGAATCTTCGCGTATTCAATCACAGGCTATAGAATTACTCTAATTCTATAGTAATTCAGAGTAATCCCATAGTCTGTGATTCAAGTGAAAGGTTTTTAAATGGTGGAGGAGGGTGTGAAACAGAGAGGGAGATTCGTCTAAGAGACGTCGCTATATTTTGCTTAGTGGTTATTAAAGGATTAATAACAGCAAAATCCCATCCAGATTAATTTGATACTCATAAGAAAAAATAAAACTTAAAAATATTTAATTTAATTTGTTATAGAACTAATTTAGGCTGAATGACTTGTTTTGAGGTTAGAAGTAGTTTTAAATGTAGGCCTATACTTTTTACAATTTTTTGTTGTTTACTTCGTTGTTTAGAAGTACTTAGGCCTACAAACGAAAAACTGTACATCTAACTGGGTATATGCCGTTAGAGAATGTTCAACATGGTAAATGTACAGAGCCTACGATTAAACATCTTACTCAAAGGCCAGAAATACATTTTGGAAAAGAAATCAAAATAACATACATTTTAATCATAGGCAAACTTAAATCAACGATTTTAACCTCAAAATTTCAAATCTAGTCATTCAGCCAACATCATAATATTTTGTTTAAAGTTCACGTAAGTTTTCATCGACAGTTGGCCCGTATTTTTAAATTAACAGGAACATTTATGATCCTATTAAAATATAAATAATTCAGACCAATAGCCTAACATAGTGATGTTTGATGTTTTTAGGCCTAAGTAATTAGGGGTAAGATTTTTAGGTTTTTTTTAACGATTTATAACCTCAAAGTCGATCATACAGCATAATATAGCCTACATTAGTTCCCCTGATTTGTATAGTATAACCACAGACTATAGAATTAATAATTCTATAGTCTGTGGTATAACTCATTTTCAAGTAAACGGTACCAGGAACAGGAACTGGCACATACTTTCTCACAAACACATTTAAATTATTAAACAAATTCACTGTGACTTTTAGGGTGGGGTGGGAGAGGTGAGTTTTTATTAAAGTAGAAGATTAACTAATAAATATTATTATTATCTAGAGAGAAAACTATTCGATCGATTTCGAACAAATTTGCACCACACACGTCAATTAGGCCTGTATAGATGCACGAAAAAAGGTTTTGAAAATTTTTGAGAAACAACCCCCTTTATGGGAAAAAAAACCACCAAAAATCAGTTATTATTATTATTAGCTAAACGATAATTTTTAGAAAGATGCGGTTTTTTGCATATTATGGTAGGGTACATTAAAGGCTACAAATAAGCCAAATTTTATCAAAATCGTTAGAGCCGTTTTTTTATAAAAATATAATAACTGATTTTTGGGGGTTTTTTTGCCAAAAAGGGGGTTGTTTTTCAAAAAAATTCAAAACCGTTTTTCGTGCATCTATACACGCCTACTTGACATGTCTGGTGCAAATTTGTTTGAAATCGATCGAATAGTTTTCGCTCTAGCTTTGTATACATACAGACATACATACAGACAGACATTTGTACAAACCACTTTTTTGAACTCAGAGGGTCCCAAAACGGATATTTCCACAAAAATCTCAACATCGATTTTGTTTGCGTTCACTATACTTTCTCTATACTATAGTATAGTGAGAAAGTAAAACAATCAGCATCCAGAAACGTTAAGAAGTTTATTTCGATTGAAGCTGTAAACTTGTGTAATCTAGGCTAGGCGGTTTGTTAAAGTATTACAGCCGATGAGAGTAAGTAACCAGCTGGTACATTTCTGAAGTAGGATTTATTGTTGACAGTTGCTCAATAATGTTAGGCCTACGTATTATGTTTTTAAAATCTACGATCATGCGCAAGTGCTATAGACTATTATTTTGTTACTCAAGTACGTACTTAGGCCTTCTCTCGCTTTTATATGAGTTGATATTTTAGTAATATGAACAGTTTCCTTATAACCGTCTTAATTCAATTAATTCTATATTATAGTTATCAATATCATGCGACAGATAAACCTTTGACGCTTCTTATTGGTTCAAATCCAGCATACACGAAATGTAAACAGAGCTTACTTCGGAATAAACCTGGTTCGTAAACAAACTTCTAATCCAGAATATCAAAGCAGTAAAAGAGGGTTATACCCCTACTCCACTCCCTATCTTCCTCTCTATCTTTGCGCGGGTTTATTTGCACTATTCCC